>PVHX01024497.1:0-23899 GCA_004024805.1 Geosciurus inauris
ATCTCCCTCTTCCCTTCATTCCCTTTGTCTAATCCAATGAACTTCTATTCTTCCCTCTTCCCATCCTTATTGTGTGTTAACATTCACATATCAGAACATTTGGTCTTTGGTTTTGGGGGACTGGCTTATTTCACTTAGCATGATAGTGTCCAGTTCCATTCATTTACTGGCAAATGCCCTAATTTCATTCTTCTTTATGGCTAAGTAATACTCCACTGGGTATATATACCACATTCTCTTTATACATTCATCTGTTGGAGGGATGGGCACCTAGGTTGGTTCCACAGCTTGGCTATTGTGAATTAGCTGCTAAAACAATGATGTGGCTTCATCACTGTAGTATGATAATTTTAAGTCCTTTGGATATACACCAAGGAATGAGATAGCTGGGCCAAATGGTGGTTCCATTCCAAGTTTTCTTTTTTTTTCTTTTATAGTAGAATGCATTTGACATATTATACACAAATGGAGCACAACTTCTCATTCATCTGGCTGTACATGGTGCAGAGTCATTCCAGTAGTGTAATCATACATGTATATAGGATATTAATGTCTTGTCTGATTCTACTGACCTTCCCATCCCCACAACCCTACCTCTCCCCTTGCTCCCCTCTACCCAACCCAAAGTTCCTTCATTCTTCCCTATCCCTCTGACCCACTATGGATCAGCATCTGCTTATCAGAGAAAACATTCGGCTTTTGGTTTTTTGGAATTGGCTTTTGACCATTCATATTTCTTCTGTGAAGTACCTGTTCAGTTCCATTGCCCATTTATTGATTGGGTTATTAGAAATATTCTGATTTTGAACCCATCCTCTACACCAAGGTTGGCCAACTTTGTGCCTCTATTCCTCCAAGCTGCAAGAACTTCATGGCTGAGTTTCCTCCAACTGCAGTTCAGGCAAACTAATGCCTCCCAGTTCTACTGGAGCTGCTCACTTCACAAGGCACTGAGCAGATATCCAGTGCTGATTGGCTAAGAGGTAAGGAACTGAGAACCCACTATACACACTAATTTAGGAGAAAATGCATTTAAATCTTTAAAAAACTGACATTTACTGTGAAACTGAATAAAAATTGCTAATTAACTCTCACCATATGTCTATGTTACAGATACTTCACTAAGTACATACATATTTAATGCTTATAACAGTCTTAGGAAGTAAGCACTGAGTTTCCACTTTACAGATGAGAAACAAAGCTTTGGAGAGATTAATTTGCTCAAAGGTACACATACAGAAAATAGAAGAGCTGGGACTCAAATCCACAAAGCTTTGACTCCAAATCCCAGACTTCAGCGGCTTGATAATGTTGCCTCTCGATTATAGTCGGCCTGCCTTCTTCTGAGAATATATCATCCCCTAAGAGTGATATAAGCTAATAGAATTTCAGTTTATGTCAGATATGATGTGACCCACTGAACTGGGAATCAAAAACTCCTTAGCAGGGTCATAACCTAGGATATCTATGCTATTTGAAAGACTTACAGTCCTTTACATTTGTGATCTGTTGACAAATTAAAGGTGACAATATCATGGAGACTCTGTCTCCCCACCCTTCCAGTCTTTCATACAGAAAGGGGTGATTAGGATGATGTATTGGAGAAAAGCTGGAATGCATAAAAAGAGGACTGGGAAGTTGCTCAAAGTCATGAGACCTTCATAAAAGATTCACGTCTGAAGCAGGTTTAACCCAGGACACTGCTTGATTCCTATGGCTTAGGGTTGACCATGTAGCCAGTAAAAATTGTTATGAGTCAGCCAAGCAATTTCAGCCTCTCATTTTATTTTATTTTTCACTGAAGGACCTTAGAGGCCATACGTACAGGTACACTTTATGAGGCTGGGTAGAAAGGAGTTCGACTAGCTATAAAAATGAGTACAGAAACATAACTGGAAAGATTGATGTGTGTCCTGAGTCTAGTCCATGTGTCAGATTCCACAGGGTCTGTAACTTTGTAGTTTTTCTTCTTCCTTCCTGTAACACATGACAGATTTGCTGATAATGAGACATGTGGACTCTGAACGCTGGGTGGTTTCTTGACTCTAGTGACTTCTTTAGTTCTCTCTGTGGTCTTCATTCAGGTAGAATTTCTCTCCTTCTTGCAAGCAGCTGCCTCCTTTGGAGAACTGAAAGACTCTGGTTGTTTATAAGTACCTCCAAGTCAGAGCAGTTGAATTGTAGTATGCCTGAAAACTGCAAGCAAACTCACCTCGACTTCCATTTCTGAGAAGAATCAAGAACAAATCATCGAGCATTCTGTTGGCAAACACCTAAAAGACACATTGTTCTAACCATATTCCTGCACCTCGTTAAGGCTTCTTGGTGCTGACATCTGAAGTGAAGGAGGGCTGGAAGGTGTCGCCTCTGAATATGTCCTTCTGCAAGTTGGAGGTTGTATTGAAAGTCTCTGAAGGGCAAACTGAAGATAAATAAGGCACTCTTGGTAAATTGGCCTCAGAGTTTGAAATGACAGCAAAGGAGGAGAGAAAATAGCTCAACAGACTCTTGTCACATAACAAAGAAAATCTTTAAAATTATTCCACAAGTCTAGGTTTTGATCTAGTTAAATACTAAAATACATGGGACTTGGGAAAGTCGAATTCCTGAGCAATTATCTAAATGTCCTATAGCCATT
Source organism: Geosciurus inauris (assembly GCA_004024805.1). NCBI lineage: Eukaryota > Metazoa > Chordata > Mammalia > Rodentia > Sciuridae > Geosciurus > Geosciurus inauris. The sequence continues at coordinate 2,639 of PVHX01024497.1, forward strand.
TCCATCTTAGTAATGGTCACATAATCCTCAGTGTCTATTATCATATACTATTTCTCATTTCTTTGTGTTTCCTCCTTATCAAATTTGCCCAAGGCTGTTTCATTGCCATTTTATTGTATTGTGTAGGGTTGAATTCTACAAGTCAGTACTCTGAACACTCCCTTGCAAACATCCTAGCTGGCTGGCCCCTTTCTCCCTTTACCAAACCCACTTGCAATATATGACAACATAGATAGAACTTGAAACAACTATACAAAGTGAAATAAGCCAGGAACCAAAGGGCAAATACTACTTGACTTCATTTATATGAGGTCTCTGTAATAGGTGAACTTAGAGAAGCAGACAGCAGAGTCCCAGCTGCTAGGGGAAGCAGGGAAATGGGGTCTTCCTGTTCAAAAGGTACAAAGTTTCAATAAGGCCAGATGAGTAAATTCTAGGAATCTGCTGTACAACATTCTACCTATAATCAACAATACTCTACTATACACTTAAAAATCTGTTAAGAGGATAGATCAAGGATCAAACAACTTTTGTTTTGTACTATGGAAGACAAGGAATTCAGTTAGTTGTTCTTACCAAAATCAAATTTAAAAAATTTTAAAGTTAATAGCCTAAGGGTATGAATCTAATAATTGTTACAGCCACATATTACACCTTTTATCCTGTAACAAAAGATAATCTGTCTATACTCCCATCTAAGAGTGACCCCTCCATGGGACCTATGTCCTGGGTCCCATCACTTCTCACCTCCTCTAGGACTTTACACCAATCATTGTCTTCTTCTTCACATTAATGGTTTCTTCTTTCCAATTGCATCTTTCCTGTCATATGCTGCTATGGTTTGAGTGTCCCCCCAAAGGTTCATGTGCTGGAACTTAATCCTCTGTACAGCAGTGTTGAGGAGTACCTTTAAGAAGTGATGATACCTGATACACTGTGCTTAGATCATTGAGAGTGCCGCCCTTGGAAGGGATTAATGTAGTTCTCACAGGACCCCAGTTAGTTCCTATAAGTGAGTTGTTACAGAAAGACCAAGCCCCTGAATCTGGTCTCCTGTCTGGCCATGTGATCTCTTCTGCGTGTGTTCCTGCTGCTTGATGGCACTGGCCATGGAGCTCTCACCAGAGGCCAAATAGATGAAACTATCCCATCTTGGACTTTTAGCCTCCCAAACTGTGAATTAAATAGACTTCTTTCTTTGATACAGTATCAGCCTCAGGTATTTTCTTAACAGCAACAGAACATGGACTAATACATATCCCTACTAGCATCCATCCATCCATCCGTAACAACAGAAGAAAACCCCTTCCCTTGGGGCTAGGATTGTAGCTCAGTGGTAAAGCGCTTGCCTCGCATGTGTGAAGCACTGGGTTCGATCCTCAGCACCACATAAAAATAAATAAAGATATTTGTGTCCATCTACAACTAAAAAATATTTAAAAAAAGAAAAAGAAAACCCCTCCCCTTGAGGAGGGTCTTCCTCCAGCTACTGCTTGGGTTTCTGCCAATTTTCATAGTAGACATCTTTGGAAAATTCATCTGCACTTCTTATCTGCACTTCTTCTTCAACACATTCTCTCTTTAACACACTTCAGTCTGGGTTTTCTACACTGATGTAAGTGTACCCAAATTTAAATTCTATTGATTTCTATTAGTGATTTCTTTTATACTTTTCCAAAACTTTTGTAATCCTGTACTTATATAGATTAAGGATGAAACAACTTTCTGTTTACTACTACAGAATGCAAGGAATTGAGTCCTTTTAGTTTCTCTTTGTCCTTTAAAATTTCCAGGTCTTCATTAATTTCATTCTTTTCCATAATTTTTTTTAAAGTTGTCACATTCAACTTTGCAACCATAGTTACACCAGTTAGCACACCAATTATTTCTGCCTATTTGGTGTTGTCTCTTATTGTTGTTGTTATTCTATTATCATTTATAATTAATATAGGTTCAGCTTTCAATGAACTCATGAACATGTACAAATATATTTTCCAGGAATACCTAGATTTTCTAAAAATCTTAAGGATCTGCAAGTGTCAACTTATCGCTTTCACATACACATTTGGGTGGGCAAAGAATTTTGTAAAAATCTCCCTTTTTTCCTGACAAATCTTCTGTAGAAGGGCGGACCTTCGACACTGGCAATGTGATCCTCCTTCCAGGTTTGCTTGGTCTGGGACGGAGCTCACTCATCTGGCTTTCATAGAGCATCAACAGTGAATCTGATGACCATGTTAAGAAGCACCATCAAAGACATTCCCCCAATTTTTTCTCTGTTCTGGATGACCAAAAAGTTTGACCTGAAATTTTTTCCTTCTTAGATAACTTGTTTTATCTTCGTATATGCCTGTCTTAAATCTAAACTCTACCACTTAGTATTACATTTGTGCAAAGCAGTTAAAGCATGATCCCCAGCTTCCTCAACTTGTTACTGAATGAAGGTATATTTGTATTTTCCACCATTCTTGTAGTGCATGATAATGTTGAGTGTCCAGCACATAAAATATGACCAATAATTTGTTTACCCTTGAAATTCATAAATTTCAACATGATATATCCAATCACAGACCCCTTCATCTTGTCTGGAATGCAAGATCTTTCCTGATCTTTAGATTCGGATTTGCTTGCTTAGATAAGGAGTTTTCTACCATGACTTGCATCACAAATTCTACCTTAATTAATCATGTATTAGCCTCCAGCAAAATTTATTATTCATGGGGTAGATCTTTGTGGCCACTCATCTCTCATCATTTTCAACATTTTTCCATGTATTCTGGGAGTGCCTTCCTCAAGTTTAGCCTATATTTCATAGGTTTTTCAGTGTTCTAAAGAAACTTTAGTGGAAATTCTAGAGACTCTATCGAGGATGCACTGTTAGGGAAAGGATGAAAGTGTAGTGGATAGGTACCCTTCCTATACTTCAACCAGATTCCTTTCATCATCCTTACATAGTGAGGGTCTATGTATGCTCTTATTAAATAGAAGGATCCAGAGCTTTTTAAAAGCATTTCAAAACCACTATTATCTCTTACTTATAAATTGACACTTGTATATCCTTAAGATTTTTAGAAAATGTGTCACTTACATATTCTTCCTGGAAAATATATTTGTACATAAAATTTTTTGCTGATGTCTTCAATTTGGATTTTTATTCTACATTGTTTTTGTTTGTTTGTTTCAATAAACCTCTTCCTAGACTATCTTGTTCATAGTGGTGATTTCTCTTGTATTTGCATAAAAACCATGAAACAAATGTCTTCTAAATTTTTCTTCTGATTCTTCTAGTAAATCAGTGTTATTGTTTTTACTTAAGTCTTTCAAATATCTCCTCTCTTCCTTGCTGCTATAAGAACTGTTCTGTCAGTTGTTCATTTCCTTATTTCTAACCAGGACCCATCCAGACCCCACATTGGAGGAGAGATGGTAAGTTGTACTGTCTCCATGACCTACTTACTGTACTTCTACAACTGGAAGAATCATCCATCAACTATGAAGCCAAAAGCAGGTAGACATGCACAACTGTAAGCCAAGTTCTTAGTAGGCAGGTCAAACAGCGTCCTTTAACAAAACACACAGGGGACCTACTCCACCACCACCTCGTCATGAGGAAGAAAACGCAGTTCCCAAGGAAATTCAAGCCATCTGTGGACCAGTCCTCCTTAATGAGAAAAGTGATGGAAGGAAAGTTCTACCTTTTAACATCTTCACTCCTGAGTTCTCAACAGTGCCTTCCATTTCCCTCCATCTCCAGCCACATTACACATAGAAGCTTCAACCTTAAGACTGTCACTCAGAATGCAGACATCATACCTTCCTGTCTGATGACTGTTTTTGCACATACTTCATATGCTGGCTGGACTGTCATACATGACACATCTATGAAACACCAGGTATTTCTTCAAACTTCCACTGGGTGATCCCCTCTTCCGTGAAGGCTTTCCTAGAGAGCTCATTCAGACAGGACTATTGGCTACTACTTTTCTCCATGTATATACTTATACTCCATTTATTAGTTTAAATACTTGTCTCCCCTATTAAACTCTCCCTTGAGGCTAAGAGATCAATACCTAGCAAGGTGCCTATTCAACAGTAGATAATCAATGTGTTAAACTGAAATATGGAAGAGAGAGATATTCCAGCCACCTCCAGGAGCAGTTTTTTTTTTTTTTTTTTCAGAGAGAAGCTGCTGCCTGACTCTTCAGTTTCTAGAATGTTCATGGGAAAGACCTAGAGGTGGTGAACACAGGGGTCACCTCTAAATGATCCCTAGTGATGTTGTATTAGAAGAGGAACAGCAGTACCAGAGACAGCATGGCTGGAGTTCCTTAACTCAGTCCCACTATCAACAGAAGCAATAGAAATTTCTCCTAGATAACAGAATATGGTCACCCTCATTTCTAACTTTTAGAGAATTACAGATTAGATCATGAGCAACTTAAGGGAAGAGATTGTGCTGAACAACTGCATCCCTAAAAACTGGCAGGGGGCTTTGCACTTCATAGGAGTATAGCTATTCAATGAACTAAATAATTACATTAACCCTGTGTTTTCACAGGTGTTTAATGGATATTTAGGAAAAGTCGGGCCAGGATGAGGGTTTATTTTGTTTTGCTTCAAAGTTACAATTCAGGTAGAAGACTAAGTAAAACAACTTTAAGTAAAAAGGCATAGACAATAGCTTTCATTAAAAGGCCAATTACAATCTTTTAATACTACCTCACAAACTTCTCAGAACTAGAAACAAAAACATGGATATTTTGTTGTTGGTGGTGTTATCACCTGCATTAAAATATATTCCACCCATAAACTCAATGTTCTGGGCAGTTAATTGTTTCCAACAGGCAAAAATCCAGGTATGTTATGGGACCCTTACACAAAATTGCCAACATCTGAACTTGCTAACAATGACTCAATCACAATAAGACAAACTGTTGTTGTTGCTGTTTTTTTACCATGTGTATGGGATCAACTTCAGCCAAATCAAAATCAATTCTGTATGTTATTAATGTTCCTTACAATTTAGGGGAGCTTATGACTTTGTGCTGTGAAGCTGGATAGATGTTCTTCATTTATCCATGCAGGAAAAACAGCAGAAAGTAATTTTTGTGCTTACTTCTATATCTTAATATGGTGCCTTTCTTGGTCTAGGCTGAATGCCACCCCAGTATTTGTCATTAGAGTTAGCTCAGGTCAACATTTTTGTGTCAATATTTAAGATATCACACATGTATTATGTATCATATATTACATTTATATTAGTACATGTATCATGTACTAATGGTCAGTACACCCAGGTGATACATAGAACTCCTCTCTTCAGCTACCCTCTGGGCCCTCGTGCTGGTTGCTACATACATTAAAGGAGTTAATGGAAGTGGAGCTTTCTGCCCAATATCCTTCCTGAACTGAGCAGATTTAACTTCTGTGATAGTTAATTTTTTTGCATCAATCTAACTGGATCATTGAGTACACAGATATTTGGTCCAACATTATTTTAGTTGTATCTCTGAGGGTTTCTAGATGACATTAACAGTTGAATTGGTAGACTGAGTGAACAGATTGCCCTCTCTAATGTAGGTGGCCCTCCTCCTATCAATTGAAGGCCTGAATAGAACAAAAAGGCTGACTTTCCACAAGAGGGTGACTCCTTCTGTCTGTCTGCCTTCAGCTGGGACAACAGACTTTTCCTGCTTCTGGACTAAAACTGAAACACTGCCTTTTTGGGGTCCTATGCCTGCCAGATTTTAAACTGGAACTACACCATAAGTTCTTCTGATTCTTTGGCTTCCCAACAGCAAATTTTGAGACTTCTCAGTCTTCTTCGTCCCATGAGCAATTCCTTATAATCTCATCTCTTTCCTCCTTTCCTACTGGTTTTATTTCTCTGGAGAACCCTAATACAGCCTCCCTCTAGCAGCTGGGGCAGCTGAAGAGTTTTGCCTGGTCTGCTTCTAAATGTCAGAAGGGCAGTGGAACATGAATAGTGATGTTTCTCTTCCACAAATCAGATATCATGCTCAACCTGTGGGGATACTGCATTTGCATGTGACAATTATGTCTCTTAAGTTGGTCAAAACTCACAGTGAAAGATGGTTTGCTTAATTATCAAATCCCCACAAGCTGTCTTCTCTAGCAGTTGATACTTTTTTTTTCTTCTTCTAACCTCTTCTAGTCCTTCCCACTTTCTGTACTGCGGACTCAAGGTGGGGGTTTCCCCATCACTCTGATTTTCTAATGATTTCCAATATACTTTGAAATTTATCCTTCCCTCTGTGGCCCAGTTCAACTCCAGCAATGTTTTCTGCAATTAGTGTGAGGATAAACAAACACTTGAACACTGGCCTACCCACCTAGTGGTGTTACATCAGCAACCATCTTGCTTTCTAAACTGAGAGAGTGTAACAAGACACTGGCTTCCAGTATATAATAGTGTTCTGTACTAGAAGGAGCCTGATACCACAAAATACATCTTTGCCTTCAGGTACTGAATATATTTCTATTTTCCTTCAAAACTGAAAAACACTTAGAAGAGCTAATATGAAAAAATTAAAAATGCATCAATTAAATATTCTCACCAAAAGCTTTTAATTTGAACCTATCAGTCAAGCTCCTAGACTTAACTTCCAGTTTTCAGGAAATAGAAAGTACGAGGAGAACAAGTTAAATGTTCCATGAGGAAACAGCCAAATCCAAAAATCCATAAGACAATCAGACTGGAATCTTCAAAGATTAATATCATTAATCTTCTAAAAATCAATGAGAAAAAACCAAAATTCATCATGTGAGTTTAGCCTGGCACCTGGTTCAAAAAGAAGAGGAGGAGCAGGAACAGCTGTAAGTTCCTTTATATATTTCACTATGGAATAATAGTGGAAATTTGGGTCTGAGATATGATTTAGTAATGTTATAAAATTACTGTTACCTTCCTAAAGTAAGATAATTATAGAAATGGAGTCTTCATTTCTAGGAGTAGCCTAAAATATTTAGGGATGAAGTGTTATAAAGTTTATAAATTATGTTCAAAATTTATGCCAAATAATGAAGATAAAGCAAATACGGAAAAATGTTAGTTATCAATTGTTGAATCATATTTCAACATATATAGATTTTTAGAATTTTAGCATATATAGATTTCAGCATATATAGATGTTTAGGATTTTAAGTATTTGTATCATAAAAAGCTGGCGGGGGAGGGGTGGATACTTAGGAGCCCAGGTTTTGTCCCAGTGTTCTGGCTCTCTACATGCTAAATTGAAATAAAAGTTTAACAGATTAGTGACTAGTACTGGTCCAAATATGTGGAGCGTCCACACATGGGTCTTCGTTAAGTTTCACATCGCTGCTTACTCCCCCTCTCGTTGACACAGTACGTGCTCCTATCTCCTTCACAGCTCTGATGGGATCCTTTGCTAAGCCCCAAGAGTGGTTTACACATCTCAATGAACCTCTATTCCTCTTCTGAGTGGAGATTCACTCATCTGATTCTCTCATAGATTTTGTCTATAGAGAAATCATGATTTAAGTTATTTTTCTAATATCTTAAACTAATTTGAAGAACAGAAGCTCATTTCAACTTAGCAAATTTAGCTTCTTTCCAAAACTTTTTAAGATGAAAATTATAAAAATCACCATTTCACAACCAACCCAATATTGCACTCAGATCATTATCACCTCTGTCCTAGGTTATGGGATCACACTGGGGTACTGAGAAAGCAGAACATGGAATCATCTTGGAAACACCGGGACCCATGCATTATTTTCCCTCAGCCTTTGCAGTTGAAATACAATATGCACAAACCTATCCCAAAGGAGACTCGCAAAGTGCAATCTTTACTAAAAATTCCAGATTTCTCAGCCCCTTACTCAGTGATTCTGACTCAGTCTGAAGAGGGATCTGGAGATTGACTTCTCTTCATTTTCCCTAGGTGACTCCAGTGTGTAGCCAGGTTTGAGAACTCCAACCCCAGAAAGAAAACATACATTCTAGGTGACCATTCATGCACTTCCACACACACTATATCCTTCTGATTTGGTTCTGTTTATTTTCCTCTCCCAGTTCCACATGCCCTTCCTGCCTCAAATTTGATACCCACCCCTTACCTAGCAGGGTGGCCTTACATTCCTATCAGCCCTCTAATGTGTTGGACCTTGGGTACATTGGGTGGCATTTCTCATTTCTCTGTTGCCTAGGACTTTAGAAACCTCCCACTCCAGACTTGCTGGCTCCCTAAAGCAATGTAAATTTCAAACACTCCTCCTCCACCCCAAAGAGAAAAAGGCATTCAGGTAAATCCCACTAATGGCTTTACCAAAACTCCAGTGCTGATGCACAGAACTAAAAGCCATCTGAGGAGGAAGGCAGTACAGGGTCCTGCCTGCTGCCTCCCACTGTCTTCTATGAGGCCCAAGGCGCCCCTCCCAGTTAAACAGAATCCCAGGTTCTGTTTTGTTGTTTTCGTTACATAATGTGATGTCATTGTAGAATAATTTAAGACAATATAGATAAGCTAGAGCTGCAACAGTCTCCAGAAGGAACTAGTAAATCAGTTTGGTGTACATTTTTTTCCACATCATTTTGTATTTACATATAACAAGTTAAGTAAATGGTTTACAAAGTGGAGAATAGGATTTTGCCCTGCAGCATACATTGGTCCATGTTGGGAGATAATTTTAGATGTTACTACTTGTAAATGATACTAGCATCTAGTAGGTATAGGCCACAGATATTGCGAAGCATCCTACAATGCACACAACAGACCCCACACACACCCAAATAGTTATGTGGCCCAAAATGTCAATAGTACACTATTATACTGTTGATGGGATTGTAAATTAGTACAATCACTATGGAAATCAGTGTGGAGGTTCCTCAAAACACTAGGCATGGAACCATCATGTGACCCAGCTATACCACTCATCAGTATTTATCCTGAAGAATTAACATCATCAGACTCAGATGCATGCATATCTATGCAGCACAATTCACAATAGCCAAATCATGGAATCAGCCTAGGTACCTATATATGGATGAATGGAAAAAGAAAGTATATTTTTTACTTCATAAACAATTTCAGTTAAATAACTCCTACTGTTTAGCATTTAGTCATAGAATTAGCCATGTCTAATTCTATGACTTTCTTTTTTCCTTTTACAGTATATGTAGGAGATTCTCCATATCAGGAGCCACAGCTCCATCTGATTCTTTTCTAGCTACTGTCCAATGTTCTTGCTAAGAAGTCTCCATGCAGTCCTTTAAGCTCTCCTTTTTGGAGGGATGATGGATATTTCCATATCTTCACTATTATAAACCATGCTGCACTGAGTATCCTGACCCATTCCCTTCTTCCCACCCTGGTAAGGCCTCAGATGGAGCTGAGGATGGGGACCACTGGACCAGAGAGAAAAGGGCTAGTGATGAAACAAGAACAGCTTGGGCTTTGAGGGAGAGTGGGGATCATAGTGTCCCAATATGCTGCTTCCTTGGCCCTCCTCAAGCCCTGATTGCCACCAGCTCACATAATTACCTGTTACCCTGTCCAGCAGAGGCATTTCATGTCCCAGGCATTTACAGCAGAGCTGTGTGATCTCAGAAACCTGTTTGTTAAACTTTCCACCCTCTTGTTCTTCCAGGGGGAATGACCGGCCAGGGCCAGGGGAGTGATTTACACCACTAACCTGCTATCCAGGCCTCTGCAGGAGCTGCTGGGAGTTTCTGTCACAACGCTTTGAAACCTATTCAAATATCAACATATCACCCAGCAAAACAACCCCCACACACACATTTTCTAAGCATGCAGCAAGCATCCTTACATCCAAATAATGAAAGCCAGAAGAAACCTCTGCTTTTCCACGCGTGGTGTAATGGCTTTAATTATCATAGAAAACTGCATAGGGATTAATCCAAGACAAAAAGACACCCTTCCCCACATGTTCCAAGAGAATAGTGTATTGTCATATGATAATTTCTTTCCACATAATTGGCTCTATAAAGGGCATCTTCGGTGTCTAATTCACTAAATAACTTGGGTCCTACTGTTGCCGGCGCTGACCCCACAGGGGAAGGAGAGCTGTAATTAATTGACTCATTTATGATTAATGCATTGCAGCTTTCTTTTGCTGCTACTCTTTGAGAAGAAAATTACCTTGCCCTCTGACTCTATTTCCAAGGACCTAACTCATTTAAAATAAAGAAAGAAATCTGGATGACAGGCAAGTAGTTGGTTGTTCATGGATGATCCCTTGAGGCCACACCTTTCCTGAGTGCCCCTGTCCATCTCAGGAGTCCATTTGAGAAAGGGACTTTGCTCAGCTCTCAGTAATAGGTCCTCAAAACCCACTGGGTCAATGCCTGCTTTTAAAATGTTTTTTGTTTTGTTTTTGGTTTCCTTGTTTATTTAATTCCTGTGATACATAAGGTAGGCAGGTAGATAGACAGGAATGGTTAGCAGGGTTGAGAACTGCTGATCTATGGGCCTCAAGGCCTGTGGCCCACAAGTTACCATTAATGGTCAGGAATGCTTATTCCCTCCTCTGCCTCCCCCGAGGCCTAGCCTCTCAAGTTTCTTTTGACAACTCTTCCTATGGAGGCCTTCCAAAATCACCTCCTCAAGCTTCTTTCCAATTAATAAATAGCTTTTTCATAGGGAACATTGAGAGGACTGTGGACAAAGGGAAATTTTGCAGTATTATTTTTCACTGAAAATTTATTTAGTGCCCACAATATGCTGAAATAAAGGATTTCAAAATTGCCTTATCTGGTTTTCAACTGCCATGAGCACAGTTAGTCATGCAGTTTTATATTCCTCTATTTAACTGCCTGTGAAGTTAATAGGTAGATGCAGTGCTGGGGTTGAGCTGGTTCAACTCTGAACTCAATATACAGCTTCTAAGAAAAGAGCAGTTGTCGCCTCTAAGATTGCAAAAATCCAATTAAGTATCAGTTTCCCCTGCTGCTAGATAGACTTAGACCCTGGAAGTAATGTTAATGACACCACATGAACATCCAGGACAATCACCATGCCCCTTTTACTGAAATCACACCCCAGCCAGCAATTAGACAAAAAGCACAAGAATTTTAATGCAACCCCCTGGTTTTTCGTTGTCAAACAAAATACTGTGAGAAGCAGGGGGTGTTGAGACCCAGACAATAACTTTAAAAAGAAATATGTGTCATTACTCTGTTTTCTTTCTCAAAGAGGAAGTATTCAAGGTCAGCAAAACAGATTACACAGATAATTTTCCCAAGATGTGCCCTCTGGGATCCACTGGCCCTAGCCTATGTGCCCCTTCATGCGTCCTCCCCTGTAATTAAGATATATGTGCTTCTCTGGGCTTTGGGAGCTGCTGGCAGACAGCTCAGCTGCCAACAAAGTGCAAGTTGCCAAAGGCAGACGCTCAATGTTAGATGGTGCCCCGGGCAATGCCAGGCTCTGCAGCTGCACCTGGGACCCAAGCAGACTACAAAGCAGGGTAAACTAAACAGCTTCCAGATACACAAAAACTGGTGTTTGATTTAGACTATTGCATTTCCTCTAAAAGGTGTGGATGAAAGGGTTTTCCTAATACTGAAAACTTCATCTGGTTCTTGCCACTTGTCCTGCAAGACCCTGGTAATCAAACCCCCAAACCTCTCCAGGGAACTCTTCCTCCCCATAATGACATAGGATGGGCCCCATTCCTTTTCTATTATAAAACATAGGTCTTACTCCTCCCACTGTGAATAAAAGAAAACAAGTCTGCCTGGTGCAGTGGTGCACACCTATAATCCCAGCCACTCAGAAGGCTGAAGCAGGAGTATCCCAAGTTCAAGGGCAGCCTGGGCAACTTAGTGTGACCCTGAATCAAAGTTTAAAAATGTTTAAAAAGGGTTAGGAGTTTACCTCAATGGTAAAGCATTCCTGGGTTCAATCCCCAGAACTGGGGGGGAGAGGGAAAGGTGACTGCAATGGGCTGAATATGCTCCAGATTCCTGCATTCAAGCCTGAAACCTCAGTACCTCAGAATGTAACTAAATTTAGAGATAGGCCCTTTAAAGAGATAATTGCATTAAAATGAGGCCTTTTGAGTGAACCCTGATCCAAATTAGTTGATGTCCTTGTAAGAGGAGGTTATCTGGACACACAAGAAATACCAAAGTTGTGTGAAACGAGGGAAAAAAAAAAAAACAGTATGAGGACACAGCAAGAAGGCAGTCATCTGCAAACCAAGGCCCCAGGAGAAACCAAACCTGCCAATCTTGATCTTGATCTTTCAACCTCCAGAACTTTGAGAATATTTGTTTGTTAAAGTCACTCGGTTTGTGATATTTTGTTATAACAACCCTAACAAATTAATACAGTGGACCCTGTATTGATGTAATTGAAGATCTATTAGTATTCTCAGATTTGTATGTTAATATTTTTTGTTGTTGAGGAAGATGAGCAAGTACTCTCCACCAGTACAATTGGCTCTTTGCATCCCAGGGTTCTGTATCAGCAAGCTCAACCAAACTCGGATTGAAAAATATTCAGAAAAAAAATACCTGTACTGAACGTGTGCGGACATTGTTTTCATTACTCCCTAAATACTACAGGAGAGGAACTACTTACATAGCATTTTCACTGTTTTGAGTGTTATAAGTAACCTAGAGATAACAAAGTATACAGGAGGATGTATGTAGGTTATATGCAAGTACAATGACACCATTTTATATAAGGGACTCGAGCATGTGTGGATATTGATATCCTCAGAGTGTCCTGAAACCAATCCTCTGAAACTGAGGTATGATTACTATACAAACAGCATCAGACTTTAGCATCTAAGCTCAGGAGAAACATCAAGAAGGCTGGCTCTGAGGAGAGCTGGTCTTCTCTCAGTGACTTTTTTTTTGGTACCGAGGATTGAACTCAGGGCCATTTGACCACTAGCTACATCCCCAGCCCTATTTTGTGTTTTATGTAGAGACAGGGTCTCACTGAGTTGCTTAGTGCCTCGCTGTTGCTGAGGCTGGCTTTGAACTCATGATTCTCCTGTCTCAGGCTCCTAAAGTGCTGGGATTACAGGCATGTACCACCATGCTCAGCTCTCAGCGACCTCTTGAGACACACTTGTTCATAAATACAGTAAGGAACCTCAGCCAGCCTTGGAAAGTGTTCTCAGGTGTTTGCCAGACCTCGAAGGGTCCAAGTTAACTCAAAATAATGACAGCCATTTTACAGATCAGGGCACTGCTCCATTTGATCTAATAGGAGCTGAGAAGGCATCCTATAATCCTTACTTCAATAGTGGTTAAAAGTGACATACAGATGATGATTTTTTACAATTCAGATGAAATACCCTCAGAAGAGTCTATCGTCATAATCAAAACTCAAGAACAGCTTGTGTTGTGGGTGAGTGCAATGTAAAGCCAGCGTTATAAGAACTGACTCCCTGTGCACAGGAGCATGCCCAGGGGCCTGATGGAGAGATCACCCAGAGACCTGTCACACACAAGCCCATCCAGATCCTGCCTCCAGAAGGGTATCTTACCTCAAACCCTAAAATCATTTTGCAACATTAAAAGTTTCTTACAACCCCTCATGACCTCATCACCTCCTGAAGGCCCCATCTTCTCACCATCACCTTGAGATATTAGGATTTTAATGTATGAATTTTGAGGGGACATTAACTTTCAGACCATGGCACTATTAAAGTCCAAAATGGTTCTTTTACATTAGCTATTTACTCTACCTGTGAAGTCACTTCTCAATTTAAACTTCATAAACAACTTCTGTTTAAATAATTTCTACTGTTCAGCATTTTCTACATTAATGAAATTAAAATATAAGCAGGCCTCACTTTGTTCAATAATTTTTTCTTTTTCCCTTGCATTCTCATTATAATTTTAAATGCTATTTTTCTTAGTTTTGGCCATTGTTCAGTTTTCACCACTTCTAAACTTTATTTTTCAGTCTCTATGCTCCACAATACTGCCTACCCAAGAGGAAAGTGACTGAAAGGGTACTTGCAGACAGCCTCAAAAGGTCCTTTTGGGCTGTTCCTTTTCATGCCATGCATGGACATATACATCCCATTTCTCAAACTTTGACAGTTGGCTTTTCTATAAATAAATTCCCCTCAATGTGAGAATCTTTGTATTTCTTTCCTGGAGGAAAGATGTTTCCTTCTCCTGCCTTCTCAGAAAACTATTCTTCTAAGAACACTTCATTATGGTTTGGATTTGATACACTCCCCAAAGGTTTATATGCTAAAGGTTTGGTTGCCAGCCTGTCATGCTACGGAGAAGTGGTGGATCTTTAGGAGATGGGGCCTCAAGTGTAATAAAATTATCTTGAGTACATGCCGTTGAAGGGGATATTGAGACTCTGGCCCCTTCCTCTCTTTATTTCCCAGCCACCATGAGGTGAGCAGCTGTGCTCCAGCACCTGCTCCCCACCATGATATACTTCCTTGCCACAGGGTGCAAAGCAAGAGCCAACTGGCCAGGACTGTAACCTCTGAAACCATGAGCCAAAATCAACCTTTCCTCCTTTTAAGTTGATGATCTCAGAAATTGTATCACAACAATGAAAAGCTGACAGACATGGAGGAGGGTACCTAAATTATTTGAAAAACTTTAATTTTTGATATAAGTTCCCTTGGTGTGGTGGCTCTCTACTACTTTACAGTGTCATCATTACTGGTGGCCTAGGGTCTGGTGGCAAAGAGAAATACCTCAACAAACTGCCACACAGCCATACCCTCACTCACTCCATCATAGTCTTTTCTCATTTCACAGGGACCCTGACAAATCCTTCACAAAGTTGGACAGTTTTTTTAAAAAAAATAAAAATCATGTATGCCCTCAGTTTCTAAAACTCTGTCCCTCAATCTTCCCAATAATCCATCTTTCTTCTCCAGCCAAAGCTGCACTATCCATTACATGCTTTGCCATTTTAACTAGATAGAATTTTTTAAAACGTCTTGACTTTATCGTATTAGTAAAAGAAGCTATCCTATTTATCTGAGATATATAGAATCTTCACTCTGCTTTTCCTAAACATTTTCTAGTTGCAATAATTCAGATAAATAATAAGATTTGTATCACTTAAGCATTGCCTCCCAAAAAGAAGAAATAGAAACAGTAGGATAAGTACAAGTAAGTTTATTTTATATGAAGTACCTGAGGGCTCAGAAAAAAAGAATGTTTCCCAAGTTAGGGAAGCCACATTTCAAATCCAGGCAATGGTAGCAAAACCTAAATTCCGCTCAAGTTCTGTAATTGGGCAGGGCAGGGATGTTTAAGTGGTTAGATCAACCAACTATTGATAATCACTTAGGAGCTGTCCAAAAACACAATTCAACATCCACTCATGGTGGCCCAAATGGGGCGTGACTGGATGGTAACTAGACAAAAAACCTAATACTCAGGAATCACATCGTGTTCTGAGAAGACAGACTATGCAGACAAAAATTGGGTTCTTGAATCTGCTTGTTACCTATAAAAAAAAGTTCAAAAGAAAATCATCATCAACGTATAGTCAGTTGCTTGGAAGAGACACGTTCAGGCCTAGATCCATGAGTACTTACAAATACGAGGATGGCAGATAGATGCCAAGGTGGAAACAGATGCAGGTAGATGCCTCTACACTGGCCTGACCACCACACTACCACAATCCAGAAACAGTCAGGGCTATGCCAGAAAAAGAGAGTGCTTAGGAAGCCAAAGACAGGAATGATCAGGTGAGTACACCAGGTGCAAGAAAGGCAATCATATATCAGCTCACCTGGTCATTTCAACAACCTTGTAAAGTATTATTGTCCCCAAACTGGGGTGTAAATACCTAATCTCATATAGACAGAAATAGTAGAAACACTGTAGGTAAAGTAAATGGACTTTTTAAAAAATTTTTGCCTGTGTATCTGCAGAGAAATGAAATATCCTGTGACTCCAAATCTTGTGGTTTGAGAGAATCCTGCACTAATCTGGGAAACACAGTTTGGGGTTCCATGCTGGGTGTTAAGAGGATCAACATGAAGATTTCATCCCCAGAGTAAACCAAATAAGTTCATGGTGCACAGACATGACACTTCACAGAGAGGCCAGCCACACTTGAATCACCCTTGTGCTGACCTAGCACTTTCTCTAGATCACAGAGAGAGCTTTAGAAAAAACCTGAGGTCTGCCTTCCTCCCTGGGAGAGTCTAATTTAACTGGCCCATAGTGCAGCCAGAGCATGGGAGAGTGTCTCAAAGCTCCCCACTAGTTTTTTTCTCTTTTCTTCTTTTTCTTTCTTTTTTTTCTTTTTTCTTTTTTTGTTCCCCACTGGTTCTAATGTGCAGCCATGCATGAAAACACAGGAAGTGTCTTTCAGATTCTTGATCAAGTTCAGAAGCTAAGAGAGGATGTTCTCAATCAAAAGTCTCCAGCAGCCGAAAAGGGAACACGGTGGGGCATGAAGCTAAATTTGATAAAAAATAAAATCTGTTATTTTTCTTTTTAAAAAAAATCTTAAAAAGTGTGGCAAGAAATATTGATCTAACAGAGATGTTATAGTTGCCTACCAAATTGACCCAGTTGCACATTATGACCTATGAGAATTGGTGATGAAAAAGTGGTGAGGGCCTCTCATTTACTGAGGATCGAAATGCAAACGCTACAGGCTTTAGGGAAGGAGCCTTGGCCACATTTACCAAGGGCCTCAAAAATGCTGGTAGCTTTTAAATATTCATACAAAAGAGATGGAAGGATATGCACCAAATTAACAGAGTTTTTTTTTTTTTCTGGATGGTAAGATTTTGGATGAACTTTCCTCCTCCATTGTCATAAATCCATGTTGTCTATATTTTATACAGTATTGGAGATTGAACCAGGGCCTTATGCATGCTAGGCAAGCACTCTACCACTGAGCTACATGTCTAGTCCTATGTTTTCTATCATTTGTATAATGAATATGTATTATTTGGGCGAGAATAAAATACAAATATTTTATTAAAAATTTTGCATCTTCAATATGACTTTTCTATGCCTGTATTTCCCATCATTTCTTCCCCACTACTCCGATTTTGCTTTCTTGGACGTATAAATGATATGTAACCAGACCTGACTGTACATTGATCCCCTGTAGGATGGAGCACAGAACTCAGCCTATTTCTCAGATACTGTGAGATTCTCTCAAGCAGATTTGGGGATACAGAATTTTCCATTTCTGTTACAGATACACATTAAAAAATGTCAGCACATGTCATACTGCCTCCTTCAATCAACAGCATGTTCTCTGGAGTCAGAAGTCTGTTTGAATCTGAGTGGCGTGAACTTGGGCAAGTTAACGACTCTTTCTGTGCCTCAGTTATCTGAGGCATAAGGTAGTGTCAAGAAGAGATGCAGACCCAGAGGACAGAGATGAGTCACAGCGAGTGTAATGGGTTTCCACCCTTGCATGGACACTGAAGAGCTGTGTGATCCGGAACACATCTCAGTCTCCCTGAGCTTCAGCTTCCCCATCAATAAATGTAGGCTGATAATAATAAACCTGCCCTCTCTCTTCTTAGTACGAGGACCAACTGAGACACCGTGTGAAAACCCCAAAGGGCTGTGCAAACGTCGATTCTGATTTTTACAGGAGTTTGTTTCATTCTCCCATTCCTGAACTGGTCCTCCCTAATGCCGGTATGGCAGCCAAGAGCAGGGTTGTGCTGCCTGCATTTTGGGGGAAGCAGAGAGACCCAAAGCCTCCGACTACTCCCGTCACTGTCAAAACAAAGGAATTACTTTGGCAGCATTTCAGCCCCATGATGTGTGCTGAGCTCCAGGAACCTGGCAAGGCACAGCCATCTGGGCATGCCCCCGGGGTGACTGCTGAACTTTGTGGCTTTTAAACAGAAACCCATGCAGCTTTGCCCAGATGACCGTGCAACCATAGTGGGCGTGGATGTGATTTTGGAACACTTGAGAGTTTTAAAATGTCATACTTCCACAGCTCTCTAAATCAAATAGAAGCTGCTCTGAACATCACCCACCAGGTGCTGTTAGAGAATTCAATTTCACTACAGCGACACCCTTCTCTCTCTGGGATTTCACAAGATTCCACAACTAACAGGGCACTACACAAAGGTCATGGGCCTTGGTCCAAAGTAACTCCTGCTCCTTTAATCTGCAGTCAAGCCTTGATCACCAGTTTTGAGCTGGATTCTGTTCTGGGTGGGCTCAGAAGACCCTGGTTGTTGGCTGGAATGCTGTCCAATATAAGACCATGGACTCAGCACTATAAACAAATTCTGTCATTTTTCTAAAAGCAGCTGTGCAGGAAAGCAGAAAGATGGGGGGCACTGACAGTCAGAGGCTGGGCAACCACCACACCCAGTTCCTTAACAGGGCAAAAGTGCAGTTTCTCTTACATCCTGGTATTAACCTACCATGTGCTGAAGAATCACCCGCAGGGGTGGCACTTGGCCACTCTAGCCAGAGAAGGGCACCTTGTGGTTTTACCTCAGCAAACTGCAAAAGGGTTATTTGTAAAGGGTATTTACATCATGCATTTGAGAGGGAACACAGTGTCCAGTAAGTATTCAGGGTCTACCATTTTATTGAGACTAAATTTTTCTCAGTCAGTTTATGTAACAAGTGGTTTTTGTCTCTTTGGGCACTGGGGAAAGAGGGTCACCATCACAGGGCAAACAAAATTCCCCTAAGGCCCAATACCTGATAGTAAATTCAGTAATTTCCCTAGATTCAGAAGATTGTAATTATTTCAAAATGAAGAATTAAGTTCTATATAAGCTTCCTGTCTCTGATTTGCTTTCCCATAAAGCATCTTCCCCAAAGAGCTAATTCATACCATGTCACTCTTAAAACCCTCAACAGCCTTCAACACAGAACAAAATCCAGGTCTGACCATAGAGTGGCCCCTGTTACCTCTCTGAGTTTAACTACTTTTTTCCCCATCCGCATGACCTTGCTCCAGATTCCCAAGCTTCCTAGCTGTTCCACCAACACTCAGGCAGACTCTGGCCTCAGGGCCTTTGTACTTGCTGTTGCCTTTACCTGAAATGCTGTTTCTGCAGACAGCTGCGTGGTTTCTACTTTACCTTAGGTGTGTAATGAGTGGTCACCTTCTCAGAGAGGCCTTCACTCACCACCCTCTCTAAAATACCAAACTATCACACACTCACACATTGGCACACACACACACAACTTTCCTCCCTTCCTCTCTCTCTCACTCTCTCTCTCCCCTCCTCCCTCCCTGCTTTATTTTTCTGTATGGTACTTATTACTGTCATGCTATATAACTCACTTATTAATCTTGTCTGTTTTGTTTACTATTGTATGTTCACAACCTACCAAAGTATCCTACTTTACTCAACAAGCATTTATTAAATGAATGAATGATTTCATCTGTCTGCCTTCTTATCTGTCTCAATTTAACTATCATCTCTTCTAAGAGATCTTCCCCTTGGCACCTTCCAATCGGCCGCTGTGTGAAGCCTTCCTATGGTATTGATGGCTTCACCGGACCAGACTTAGCTATGAAAGATAAGCAAGCAAGTAAGATCCAGATCTAAATCTAGGGGACAAAGATTCAAAAGACTCTTCTGGCCTGATGAGCCTGTGGTTGCCCAGCAGCCCAATGATGTACAACCTTGACAAGAGGAACCACCAACTGAAAGTCAGGATGGCACATCTGGTCAGAAGTGAGAAGATGAAGGAGAACCTGCAGTTGAAGACCTTGAGCTACAAGCAGATCTCCAGGAACAAGATCAGCCAAAGATTGGCCATCAGCATGGAGATGGTCCAGATTGTAAGCAGAAGTGACTATGCTAAAATGCCTTAGGCAGAAGAAGGGCCACATAGGCTTAAAAGACAAGATGAAACCATACAGCCTGTTCTTATGTTGGAAACTTGACTGTTCAATTCTCAATTAAGTTTTATAGTTCTCTTCAAGAAAAAAAGAAATCTTCCCAACCATGCCTAGTGAAATTAGATGCCCAACCTACCCATATACACTAGAGACTGACACATTATATCTCCATACTAAAACGGGAGTTTCTTGAGGACAGAGCTCTGTTCCTCTTGGTCACAGCTGTATCTTTGGCACCCAGAATGATTTGGAGCATGTTAGGATGCTAATAAATACATGGTAAATGAATGAGTGGCCAAAGGAAAAGAGCCTACCCAGCTTAACAAACTGGCCTTCTGCATGAACTTTTTAGATATAAACCAAGAAACTGGGGGTATGGGGTTATTTGTCTAATCATTTTATTTATATTATAAATTTATAAATTAAGAAACTGAAGACTCCACTCTCTGGGTTCCATTTTCCTAATAAGTAAATTGAGGTAGCTGAATACAGGATGACAGGCCCTTTGGTTTAAAAAATTAAAAACCCTCATGGACCTTACATTCTAGCCAAAAAGATAGTAAGCAATTGGTCACAGTATGATGAATATTGAACAAGGCTGGGAAGCATATGACACAGCCACTCAACCTTGGTGGGTGCAAGTGTCGCTGGATAATACTGCCCTTTGAAAGAGAATGCTTAAATATTTGTACCAAGACCTGGAGTAACTAGAAAAGAGGGTTCAGAGAAGAGGAGTAAGGACTGACCATTCCCAGCAGAGAGTAGTGAGCATTAAATCCTAGGGTGAAAAAAAAGCCCACCATGTTGGACCCAGAGGGCAATAGGCACAGCAGGTGGGAAAGGCAGGGCTGGACTGTGCTGGACCCTGTTACTCATGGCAAAGATTTGGAGAAATTATCCTATGGGCAATGAATGGCAAGCCTCTGGAGGGACTCCAATGGCTGAGGTGGGGGTGGTAGGTAATCATTGAAGATCATATGTAAGAAAAATGGGAGAGGGGCTGGGGTTATGGCGCAGTGGTAGCGTGCTCGCCTAGCACGCATAAGGCACTGGATTCGATCCTCAGCACCACATAAAAATAAAATAAAGATATTCTGTCACCTACAACTAAAAAATAAACATTTTAAAAAAAAAAAAGAAAAGAAAAATGGGAGAACAGAAAGGAACAGGGCAACACTGGGGTCAGCAGGCCAGTTAGGAGGGTATAGTGATGATCCAGGAACAGGACAACCCTGAGCCAGGGTCACAGCAACAGGATGGAGAGTGCCAGGGGATTCAAAAGGTGAAGAATGCACAGGGCTTAGTGATTTACAGGATTTGGTAGCTGAAGAAAACAAAGTAGTCCAATAAAACATTTTTTTCCATGTACAACACAGTGGATATTATTATTATTGAAATCGTATACTAGGAGAATAAACTGACTGAATGAACATATGGTAAATTC
>PVHX01024498.1:0-14494 GCA_004024805.1 Geosciurus inauris
AAACGGCAAGGCACTAAGCAACTCAGACCCTGTCTTCATAAAACACAAAATAGGGTTGGGGATGTGGCTCAGTGGTTGAGTACCCCTGAGTTCAATACCTGGTACCAAAAAAAAAAAAAAAAAAAAAGTGAAGCCACTTTGCCATTAGGAAGGCCAAAATCCAGAATGCTGATACCACCAAATGCTGGTTGTGATATGGAGCAACAGGAACTCTGATCCATTGCTGTTAGGAATGCAAGATGATTACAGCCACAATGTGTTTCTCATCAAACTAAACATATAATGTGTTATAGCAGTCTCACTCAGTATTTACCCAAAGGAATTGAAAACATGTCCATACAAAAACCAGTATGTTGATGTCTACAGCTGTTTTATTTATTGTTATGGTTTGGATATGAAATGTCCCCCAAAGTGTTGAAGGTTTGATCCACAAAGCAACAATGTTAAGAGGTAAGGCTTTGGGAAGGGAAGGGATCCTGAGAGCTCTGCTCTCATTAATGGATTAATCCATTGGTGGGTTCATAATTGAATGGACTATTGGGAGACGGTAGAAATCGTAGGGGGACTTAATTGGAAGAAGGAAGTCACTGACAGATATGTTCTGAAAGGGTGTATCTTATTCCTGGCCTTTTCCTCTCTGCTCCTGGCTGCCATGAGGTGGTCAGCTGTCCTTCATTATGCCCTTCCACCATGATGTTCTGCCTTGCTTTGCCTTGCCCCAAGTGATGGAGCCAGCTGACAATGAACTGAAACCATGAGTCCAAATAAACCTTTCCTTCATTCAGTTGATTTTTCTCAGGTATTTTGCTGCAGTGATGGAAAACTAACATAATTGCCAAAACTTGGATGCAACCAAAGTGTCCTTTAATGGAAGAAAGGATAAGCCATGGTATGTCCATGCAATAGAATAATATTTAGTGATAGGGGCTGGGATTGTGGCTCATTGGTACAGCGCTTGCCTCGCATGCGTGAGGCACTGGGTTCGATCCTCAGCACCACATAAAATAAATAAAGACACTGTGTGCATCTACAGCTAAAAAAAAATTAAAAAAAAATATTTAGTGATAAAATGAAATGAATTAGCAAGCCACAAAGGGAAAAAAAGGAGCTGGGCGTGGTGGTGTAAGCCTGTAATCCTAGCACTTTGGGAGGCTGAGACAGGAGAATCACGAGTTCAAAGCCAGCCTTAGCAACGGCGAGGTTCTAAGCAACTCAGAGGTTCTAAGCAACTCAGAGACCCTGGCACTACATAAAAAAACACAAAATAGGGCTCAGTGGTCGAGTACCCCTGAGTTCAATCCCCAGCCCCCCCCCCCAAAAAAAAGGAATATTACTAAATGGAAGAAACCAGCCCCCAAAAGTTTACATTCTACACAATCTCTTCTATGTGACACTGGTTATCCATTCTAGAAAAGGCAAAACAAGACAAAGAGATGCAGGGGACAGGGACTGGGAATATGGCTTAGTGGTAGAACATTTGCCTAGCATACATGAGTGCCTGAATTCAAATCCCCAGCCCTGGGGGTCGGGGAGATCAGGGGTTAGGTGAGAGAAAAGGATGAATAGTCGGAGCACAAGACATTTAGAGTAGTGAAACTACTCTATATGGTACTATAATGGTAGATATACATCATAATATGTTTGTCCAAACTCCTAAAATGTATAACACCATGAGTAAACGCTAATGGAAACTATAGACTTTGCATGAGAGTGATGTGTCAATATAGGCTCATCAATTATAAAAAAATATGCCATTCTGGTGGGAGATAGTGGTAACGAGGAGGCTATTGATTTGTAGAGGCAGATTTTCCATATGTGGGCAATCTCTGCCTTCTCAATTTTGCTGTGAACCTAAAATTGCTGTTAAAAAAAATCTATTCAAAACAAAATCAATGAAATTGCTTCACACCATTGGGATGGCTACCATTAAAATAAGAGTTGTTAAATGTATGCACTATTGATGGAAATGTACAATAGTGCAGCTGTTGTGGAAAACAATGGAGTGCTTCTGCAAAATATTAGAATTGCTATATGATCCAGTTATTCCACTTGTGGGTACACAGACAAAACAACTGAAAGCTGAGTCTTCAAAACATGTTTTTACACCCATGTTTTCAGCAGCATTATACACAATAGCCAAAATGTGGAAGCAACTCCAATGTCCACCAAAAGATTCATGAATGAATACAATGGAATATAATACAGCCATAAAAGGAAGGAAATTCTGACACATAGTACAACATGGATGAACCTTGAGGACATTAGGCCAAGTAAAATAGCCCAGCCACAAAAATCCAATGCTGCATGTGAAGTATCTAAACTTGTATGAGTCATGTGAACTCCCAGTAGAATGGTGCTTGCCAGGCTTGGGGGAGGTGGGTATAGGGAGTTGTTAAATGAGCATAGTTTCAAATTCATAAGATGAAAAAGTTGTGGAGATTGTACAACAATGTGAATATAATTAAAACTACTGAGCTGTACATTTAACTGGTTAAGACAGTAAATTTTATGTGTACTTTAACAATTATTAAAACTATGATTTTTAAAAATTCAGGGTTTGAAGTTTTTGCTTATAAAGTAGTATACTCTCACTGAGCGTGTGAGCACACACCTGTAATCCCAGCCACTCTGGAGGCTGAGGCAGGAGGATCACAAGTTCAAAGCCAGCCTCAGCAATTTAGCATGGCCCTATGCAACTTAAGCAAGACCCTGTCTCAAAATAAAAATGAGAGCCGGGCGCGGTGGCGCAAGCCTGTAATCCCAGCACTTAGGGAGGCTGAGACAGGAGAATCATGAGTTCAAAGCCAGCCTTAGCAACTGTGAGGTGCTAAGCAACTCAGCGAGACCCTGTCTCTTCATAAAACACAAAATAGGGCTGGGCTAAAATGTGGCTCAGTGGTCAAGTGCCCCTGAGTTCAATCTTCAGTACCAAAAAAAAAAAAAATGATGGCTGGCAATTTGACTCAGTGGTTAAGTGCCCCTAGGTTCAATCCCAAGTACTAAAGATAATTTAAAAATAAAGAAAATAGTGTGCTCTCATGAAACACAATTTGGAACAGTATAAGAAACCATTATCCCTCATTTTCCCACCTTCAGTCATTCTTTGACAAAACAATGTTCATTTTTAAAAAATACTCAAAGATTTTCAATTAAATTATGGGTTTATGATTTTGAAGAATTGGTTTACTGGATTGTTGGGTGGCAGATGTGCTGAATCATTTTTTTAATGGACTAGTTCCTGCCTGGGACCTTTAGTACCTGGCCTGCTGAGTCACATATTAAGATGGGGCTGGGAACAGTGGAGTGAGCATTGCGTATCAAAATGTTATGTTTCATGAAAATTACTCAAATGCAAAGAATAATTATTTACTGTCCAGAAGGATCCAGGGGCCATTTCATATTAGGCTGCTGTAGGAGGCAATAGGTTGATAAGAGCCAGTGTGGATGAGTTTCTCACTTCTTTGCAGCCTTTGAAACAAGGTTTAAAAATGGGTTTCAGACTCTAGTCACAGCAAGCAGTGTCATTACTGTGCCTTCTGGGCAGCAGGCATTTGAATCATCATTAGTGACTGTTTCCTACACGTTCTCTCCATGCCAGGCTTAGGCTGAATACCGGAAATTAAGAGAGGACCTGCCTGTAATCCCAGCACTCAGGGAGGCTGCGACAGGAGAATCGTGAGTTCAAAGCCAGCCTCAGCAACAGTGAGGTGCTAAGCAACTCAGTGAGACCCTGTCTCTACATAAAACACAAAATAGGGCAGGGGATGTGGCTCAGTGGTCGAGTGCCCCTGAGTTCAATACCTGGCACCAAAAAAAAAAAAAGAGGACCTGGTGGTATAATGAGGAAGAAGATTCATAATTGACTAGTGATTTGTATTCTCTCTAAAATCTGATAGTACAGGGCTCAATGCCACGAAAGAGGGTAACAAGAGCTCCTCTTCTCCCTCTCTAGGGATTCTTGTTCCCTAGGGGTTTGGGTTTTATCTTGTAGGTGATTCAGAGTTTTGAGCAGGAAAATAGAATGATCACACCTGGAAATGAGAAAGATTATCCCAGTGCAGGAAATGAACTGGAACAACTAGAGAGAGGCCGGAAGGCTGCTACACAAGGTCAAGGTGAGACACGTTGGGCCCAAGCCAAAAAGTGTCAGGCAAGGAGAGGGGAAGAAGTGAGAGATTGAGGCACATGAATAAGTAAAATTTAGTCATGCAGGTGTAGAGGAAGAATGGAATTAGGTGTGAAGTTAAAAAAAACAAAATCAAAAAACCCTCCATGTTTTTAGCTTGGGCAACTGGATAGATAGTGGGAGCCATTGATATTGACTAGAGCTTGTGAAAGGGGGATGGGGCACAAGAAACTTGTTGAGCTGTTGAGTGATTTTTGTTGTTGTTGTTGTTCTAATTAGTTCTACATGACAGCAGAATCCATTTCAACTCATTGTACACAAATGGAGCAAAACTTCTCATTTTTCTGGCTGTACACAATGCAGAGTCACACTGTTCGTGCAATCGTATATAGGGTAATTTTTTTAAATTTAGAGATAAATTGCATTTTTATTTGTTTTACAAAATTGCTTGTAATTTTTGTGACAAGCAGCATGGCAGAGGGAAAATACCTAGACTTTGGGTCCTACCAATGTGTAAAATTCTGGATTAGTCAAAGGCAGACTGAGATGTGTCTTTAGGGCACCTAACAAAGAATGGGAAAATATAAATTAATTTTTTTTTTTGGTACTAGAGATTGAACCCAGGGGTACTTAACCATTTAGCAACATCCCCAGCCTTTTTTATTTTTTATTTTGAGACAAGGTCTCATTAAGATGTTGAGACTGGCTTTGAACTTGTGATCCTCCTGCCTCAGCCTCAGCTGGGGTGTATGGGTATATGCCACTGTGCCTAGCATAATAATTCTTTTATATTAAAAAAGATAAAGCAGTCACTTTGGGGGGATAATGGAACTGTTTTTTTTGTTTGTTTGTTTGTTTGTTTTTGGCTTCCTAGCATTCATTTTGCGGTTTAAGTCTCCTTTATTTTGAATTCTACATTAGAGTTAGTGGTGGTTGGGGGTTCCAAACTCTCCAGTTCTTAGTACTAAATGTTACCAGCTCAGTGAATTTTTGTGCTCTCTTTCAGAAGAATCAGTTAAAGGCACAACAAGAAGAGTCTATTTCTTATGCCTGAGCACAAGAGAGAAGCATGTGGGGATAGAAATCCTAGGCCAACTCAAAGGATAAAGGTGTAGAGATTTTATAGTGTTTGTGGGGCAAGCAGGGATCCAGTCTCTTGATGTCATTACATGTAGTGTCATAGTTGGGCCTGTGCTGCTCTTTGTCATACCTCTTCATGTGATACATGTCTCATAACTACCCTAAGTCTCCACCTTGGGTTGTGCTTCCTACTATGCTAATAAAGCAAAGGTAACTGCAGATTACTTTTGTGACTGTTCTATCCATGTGTTTGCACTTCATCTGGGAGAGTCCCTAATGTCATTTTCAGAACAGGACAGGCTATTATCTTGTCTCATTGGGTTTGATGTTAGTGACCTTGTCTTTCTGGCTCTGGTTTCTTGGAATTTCTGCTGACCACATACTCTCAGAAGGCTGAGCTGATTTTCCAAACTCCTGCCTCCTGGTATGTTATCCTAATTCCATAGCCTTGAAGACTGGTCCATTTTTCTCCCATTTTTCTGATGTGTCTGTTAACCCTATGTCACTGACAGCTAGCTTGGTGACATAGTTTTATTCCCCCTAAGAGACTTTACTACCTCACTTTAAGGATTCCTGTTTTTCATGGGTATCCCTGACTTTCTCATAAAGGTTCTAACCTGGGTTCTAACATTTTGGCATTTTATTAGCAATGTGGCCTTGGAGTTAGTTACTAAACTTTTGGTGTTTGGGTTTTGTCCACCTATAGATGGGGATAACAAAGCCTTCTAATAGGTTGTTAGTACTAAGTAGTAGCTCTTACCATAGAATGATCGCTTTTTTTTTTTTTTTTTTTGGTACCAGGGATTGAACTCAGGGGCACTCGACCACTGAGCCACATCCCCAGCCCTATTTTGTGTTTTATGTAGAGACAGGGTCTCACTGAGTTGCTTAGTGCCTCGCCATTGCTGAGGCTGGCTTTGAACTCACGATTCTCCTGTCTCAGCCTCCCTAAGTGCTGGGATTACAGGCTTGAGCCACCGCGCCTGGCTAGAATGATCGCTATTTAGGGAACCAGATTTTACAGTTAGATAATTGTTTTTTCTCCTTGGGATGTTGTTAGCTTATGAGGGACTTTAGCTATTAAAACAGGCTGCCTTTGCTGCCATTCTTTTAATATCTGGGGAGCTAATGGGTGACTCTCTACTGGTATTGATGGCACAAACAGCTGCTGAAGGCAGGCCTCCAGCAGGGGAGGTGGGACTATTCCTACCTTCTTTTTCTGTGGCTTGAGTGCAGAGTCACTGAGAAGACTTGCACCTGCTGGGGGGCCAGCGTGGAAACTATTCCCAGCTGGTGCTCCTCCCCAGGCTTGAGGAATGGCGATTGTATTACAATTGTATAAATTAGGCCTCTCCACTCTCTAAAAGGGAAAGGCTAAAATTCTTTGCCAAACATATAAGTCTCCCCACCCCCATGATCTAATCTCTGCCTCCATATTTAGCCTCATGTTGTCCTATCTTGGGCTTCTGCATCAGGGAACTGCTTATAGTCTCTGAACCACTGCCCAACAAAAACAAGAAGATCCTCAACACCCACACCCATACCCACACCCACACCCACACTCACACAAATGATAATTATGGTGGTGATGGATGTGTTAATTTGACTATGGTAATCAGTACATAATATATGCATGTATCAAATCATGTTGTGTACCTTGAATATATACACTTTTTGTGTTTTCTGAATATGTACACTTTCCATTTGTCAATTAAATATTAAAAAGAAAAAGAGTAACATCAAAAACACAATCTGTTTCTACTGCCACACTTGGGCCAACACTCTTTTCCCCTTCACCCTCATCTTTTACATCCCTCAGGCTGCAATAGGTGATTTCTCTCTCCATTTGTGCCTAGAGCTTCCATCCATCACAGTGCTGATCACCCTGTGCTAGCCTCTGTGCAGTTATGTTCTCTCCTTCTCCTGAGACTGAGACTCCTAGCAAATAGAGACTAAGTCGACTCCACCTCCACCCTTAGTGTTCAGAGGGAGGCCGGGCACATCCCCGGTCATCAGTGGCTGCTTGCTGATGAACAGCATGAGGTGGCGCCTTAGCAGCCCCCCCAACACCTCGAGGCAAACCAGACCCAGCCTCCTCTTCACGTCTAAGGACCAACCCCGACCCTGCCCCATCCCCTGGTGCAGTCCACACAACTGTCTTTTAAACTCCTTAACAAGAGAAACTCGTGTCTATGCAGAACTGGCATGGCTTCAGCATATGACAGATCAATACTTTTTCTTAAGTTCTGTTAGTTAACAAAGAAGGTTTTGCAATAATGAAGAGAAAGGATGCAACACTGCCACCCTGGCATCCTAAGGTGTATGGTCAATGACTTAATGCCAAGAAACCAATATTAATATCCTTATAGCTAAAGAATCACAAGTCCTGGTAAGCCACATTTTTCTTGGAATACTAAGAATATTTCTTGGAATACTAAGAATAATTAATGGTCTTCACTCATTATAACTATTTGTTTTATGTTTGTTTCATTGATTTGTCTGAGGCTCCAATATCAGGGACCAAGAATTCTATACTCTTTGAAATTCTAAGATTTCTTATTCCCTATGGCAGTGAATAGCTTACTATTTTCCTGAACATCTGCTTAAAAGAGAGATTCTTGGATCCACCTAAACCTACTAAATGAAAATCTGGATTTTTTTTTTTTTTTTTTTTTGGTACAGGGGATTAAACTCAGAGGTACTCAGCCACTGAGCCACATCCCCAACCCCATTTTGTGTTTTATGTAGAGACAGGGTCTCACTGAGTTGCTTAGCGCCTTGCCGTCGCTGAGGCTAGCTTTGAACTAGCAATTCTCCAGTCTCAGCCTCCCAAAGTGCTGGGATTACAGGTGTGCGCCACTGTGCCCAGCTTGAAAATCTGGATTTTAAATCAGCAAGCCCCAGGAAATTATATGCATACTAAGATGGGCAACACATTCAAGTCCTTTAATGCCCCTGCTCCTCAACTTGGCACCATGTCCTCTCTGCCATCTGGGCTCTATAGTTTCAGCTTTTTACACAGCAGTTCTAAAACATCCTCTTTCTTACCCCTGTGGCACCAGACTGGCCAACTCCTAACAGTCCTTCAAGATCCAGCCCAGATGTCACCTCCTAGACTCCCATGGTCTGTGGTGCTGACAGTCCTTATGCTTCTCAGTACTTTTGAACTCTGGGGCATTTGACCACAGAGCCACATTCCCAGCCCTATTTTGTATTTTAGAGACAGGGTCTCAATGAGTTGCTTAGCGCCTTGCTTTTGCTGAGGCTGGCTTTGAACTTGCAATCCTCCTGCCTCAGCCTCCCAAGCCACTGGGATTACAGGCATGCGCCATAGCGCCCAGCTTCTCAGTTCTTTTCACATGATTTGGGACAGGCTGTAAATGACCCAAGAGTATAAGATTATGCCTGACTCATTTCTATTCTCATTAAAGATAATATAATAAATCTTTATTGAAGGAAAGGGACAGGAAGGGAAACGGGGACAAACTCTATCTTCCCGTAGATCAAATGAACATTGAAAAGGTAGCATTTTGGAGAAGGATCTGGATTTAAATCATTTCTAGGCCACATATAAATGTGTTATGTTACCTCTCTGAGTCTCATCTTCCTTGTCTTTAAAGTAGGAATAATACTTTCCAGGGCTAATGTAAGAGTTAAAGGATTAAGTGAGATAAAGTAAGTGAGGTGTCTAGCTATGCCTGGAACATTCTAATTGGGTAATAAATCACCAAGAACTGTCTTCTGGAAGTGGAACGAGGCTCAGGCTTGTTTTGTACAGCTCCAGAAAACAGAACTCGGCCCAGTGGACAGAAGCTGCCAGAAGACAGACCTCAGTTCATGGAAGCCTGAGTAGAAAGGAGAAATTTCTACTTAGCAGAATGGGAAGTTTTGGGAGAGGTGAACTTCTTATCACAGGGATGTGCAAGCCAAGTAGATACTCACCTTCAGGGTTGATGCAGAGAGGGTGATTCTATATGAGATTTGAGAACAGTGAGTGTGGAAAACGTGAAACATGGGTGCCAGATAAAGCAGTTCCATTTAGCATCTTTATTAGCCAGCTTTGCCTTCCTGCAACAAAATACCTGAGGTAGCTAACTTTATAAGAGGAGAGGTTTATTTAGGTCACAGTTCTTGAGGTGCAGTGCAAACAGCACAGAGCCTGCTGTATTGCCTTATGGTATGGTTAGCAATGGCAGGAGAGTTGGAGGGAGCAAGCAAGTGATTATATCTCAAACCAGGAGCAGAGGAAGGATGGGAGGGGCCCTGCTTGCTCCTTTTGCAACAACACTCTCCTGAGAATTACCAAGGGATTGCACAAGAACTGCCTCATCTCCCTAGTGACCTAAGAATCTCCCACTAGGTCTCCCCTCTTAAGGGTTCCACTACCTCCCAATAGTACCACCCTGAGGACCAAACCCAAGGGACATGAACACTTGGGCCTATGGTTAAACCTTAGCAGTGCCCTCCATGATTTGTTATTCCTTCAGTCAATACTGAGAGCCTCCCCTTAGCTGTGCCCCAGTTGGACACTGAGGACACAGAACTGAATCTGGCAAAGTCCCTGTCATTTAGGAGTTCATAGTCTAAATAGTGTTGGTTTATTGAGCAACTATTGGGTGCCAGCAGCTCCAGTTCTCTCGGCAGCCCTCTAAGGAAGCTTTCATTTTCACAACTTATCAGATGGAGAAACTGAGGCTCAGCCAGAAAAGCGGTGGCAAGCAGAAAGACACCACTGAGATTAGAACTTATTCCTGCCTGTCTCCTAAACCGTCTTTTCACTACCTAAGGCTGCCTCACATCCAGATGTTGGAAACCCTTGTAGTCTCAGGAGATCCCCAAATAGAACTCAAGGCCCCTCTGAACACCAAGTAGATGCTACTGATAAGTTGAGAGGCTGAGATCAGCTGCAAGAGGACATGGTCTCTCTATAGAACTCTGCCCTAGAGTTCTCTCTAGCCTGGGCCATATTTAGGGCCCAGGAGAATATGCTGAGGTCAGGTCTTACCACTCACATGACCAGCTGAGCTCCCTGGGCCAGGGCTCCCAGAAGGGAACTTGAAACCTGGCTGGATTCCATTAGCTCCAGGAATAGCAGCTGACCCTTCTCGCCCTCTAGCTGATGACTTCTGATCAGGCTCCAGGAGGCCCCAGTGGACTCCAGACATCAGTGGCAGCAAGATTTGACCTTGAAGCTGCTCTGGGGTGGGGTAATAACAGCAGCATTTATTAATTTCCCCACTGTGTGCAGGGCACCTCTCAGAGGAGAGGATGTCTTGTAAAGGAGATCTAGGAATTATGAAGCCCATTTTGCGGATGAGAAAATTGGGGCTCAGAGATAGAATTTGTCCAAAGACACAGCAAGTATGTGGCAGAGCTAGATTTGAGCTGAGGATGTCTTTGTCAGTGATCCTGATTCCATTAAGAGGGAAAAATACTCTCAGGACCTCAGAAGAGTCCTAGGCAGAGGAGACAAATTCCATCAGTTCCAGAGTATGGCTCTTAGAGACACAAGATTTCAGAGTAGATACACGGAGAGCATTCTTCTCCTTTTAAACCTGTCTACTTCAACTGGAAAATGGGACTCACACCCAAACAACAGATTATGAGTATAAATGGAGACTTTGGGACCAGGCAGATGTGGATTAGAATGCTGCCTTTGGCATTTCCTGCCTACGAGACCTTGGACAAGTCACACCACTGCTTTTCTGAGCCTGTTTCTTCATTTGTTTGTTCCACAAATAGCTTCTGAGCACCTACTATTTGCCAGGCATTGTCCTAGCAGCTGGGTATCTGTCCATGATAAAGGCAGACAAAAATCACTATCCTTGTCAAATTTATGTTCTAGAATAAATTTCATAATAAATTTCATAAATCTGAAAAATGCCACATTGTATTATCAGAAGGATAAAATGGAAGAATGTACAAGTAATAGTGTCTGGTAAATAATAAGTGCTCAGTTTAATTATATGATTATTGTGATGTGAACATGTCTGATCAGTGCTCACCAAAAAAAAAATTATATATATATATATACATATATACACACATGTATACATGTATATATGTGTATATATATATGTGTGTGTGTATATATGTATATATATATATATTTAGAGAGAGAGAGAGAGAGTTTGCTGGGGATTGAACCCAGAGTCTCATGTATACTACAAGAACTACACCCCCTAGGCCAAAGAACAAGGAAACTAAATCCAGAGAAGATAGGAGATTCACCTCTGTTTGCCCAGGAAGGCAATGAAATGTTTTTAATTCTTAGTCTGGTGTTTGTACCGGTAATCCACTAACCCCAGATGGCTGTCTCTGAAAAAAGGAGACAGAGAGGAAAAGTGGGCAGACTGAAGCCTATAGCCACTGAGGTTCAAGGTAGGCTTATGACTTAATTGCTGGATTCCAGAGTCCAAGTGGGCTTTAACTCTCTTAGTGCTAAATGCTTCCTGTGTTTTCTCAGGTGTGCCAAGGGCTTCCCAGACTCAGCCTCCACATGGGCACATGATGGGGTGGGCTTTGGATGAAGTGTTGAAGAAGAGAAGATTCAAAATGCTGCTTCAAGGGCATGTGTCCTGGGCATTTGCCCTGGGCCAGTGTCTGGCTCCATGCTTTGCTATCACTGTCTTGAAATTCTTAATAAATTTTTTTTAACAAAGGTCTTATGTTTGCATTTTGAACTGGACTCTGCAAATTATATGGTTTATTTATGTAGATGCCGGGCTCTGGAGTGGAGGGCAGCAGCTCCCAAACTGCAGTGGTCCTGGAATTTGTCAGAGGCTTGATGATTCTGCAGTCCTTGGCTGAGTCATCAACAGACAGGAAGGAAGCCAGACCAAGTCCCACCAGACAGGTCTGGCCTGTAACTGGAAATCTGTGAGGTTTCAATGGGGCAAAGGAGAAGGTAAGCTTTAAGGAGATTGTGGGGCTAGAACTGGAACTCACAGAGGAGAGCCCTAATTTGAGGGGATTTCTGCTCAGCGTCAGACTTTCCTAACAATCAAAAATGTAACTGTAATATGTAAAATATACCTCAATAAAGTGGTTAAAAATGTGATCATGATACTGGCCCCTGACGTAGATGGAGTACTTACCATGTGTCAGGACTGGACTAAACACTTCATTGAGAACAGAGTGGTCAAGAACACAGTCTCTGGAGTATACTGTCTGGGTTCAATCCTGCCTCCACCACTTATTAGCTGTGTGACCTGGGGCAAGTTACTTGGCCTCTCTTTGCCTCACTCTCATCACCTAAAAAATGAGGGTAAAAATGATAACTATTGGGCTGGGATTGTGGCTCAGTGGTAGAGTGCTTGCCTCGCATGCATGAGGCACTGGGTTCGAAAATAAATAAAATAAAGATTTTGTGTCCATCTATAACCAAAAAAAATTAAGAAAATGATAACTATCTCTCTGAATTAAGTGATTAAATGAGTTTACATCTTATCATATGTAAAAGTTACTTTATCTAATCTTCAGAACAAACCTATGGTATAGGTTTATTTCACATCATTCCTATTGAACAGACATGTAAACTGAGCCTTGGAAGAGGTAAGTGACTTGCTGATCACAGCACTATTAAGTGACAGAGCAGGAGATTCTGACTTAGCAGTTGGTCAGACTTCATGACCATACTATATGTCTAGATTGTAGACCGCAGTAGGCATCTGGTGTGTTAATTATTGTTGCTTTCCGCTCTGAGATTCTAAGCCTTAGGGCTGTGGCTGGAGGAGTCAGGAACCCGACCATCTTGGGATGTCTTTCCAACTGTTGGTCTCAGCATAACCAAGCATCAAGTATGTCCCACTCTAGATCTTCTGAATTAATTGCTTATTGCTCCCTCCTTTGTCCTCACAGGCATTACCCAAACTCCAGTCTCATCATCTTTCTGGACTCCGAACTCAGGACCACTGTCTACTAATCTTGGTCCCTCACATGTGTACAGCACTTCACAGTGTACAAGATGTTTTCGCAGTCAGTGGTTTGTTGATTTGTGTGACACTTTCTGGCATACAGCCCAGTACTCATGCCAAGCCTCCAAACAGACCCCAGCCAGCCAGGGCTACCTGCCCCAAGGGGCCAGGATGGAATGCATGGGAAGGGGCTGTGCAGACTGAACACAGGAGGGAGCTTGGGGGGTTGTTGCTGTCTGGATGTGTTTGGGAATTAGTTCAGCCAAGTTGTGGTGTGAAAGGGAAGAGGCCTGCATGCCTGTCACACCCAGGCTTAGGGGCATCACCTGAAGCAGGCCATCCCTCAGCTCTTCTAGGAGTTTAAAAAGTACCGTATTTCTGTGTGTATCTGCAACTATGGAGGGCTGGGTCTTCTACATTGTCTCTGCCACAGAAGGTGTTTTTCCCAAATTGCCATCAGGGTTTATATCCAAAATTGCAGTAGGAAATAACAGTGGAGTGTTGTCACCATATCTGTATTTAATCACATTAAGAGCAAATACTTGGGGCTGGGGTTGTAGCTCAGTGGTAGAGCGCTTGCCTCACATGCGTGAGGCCCTGGGTTCGATCCTCAGCACCACATACAAAGCAATAAAATAAAGACATTGTGTCCATCTAAAACTAAAAAATGCAATATATTAAAAAAAAAGAGCAAATACTTGGCACTTACTCTGTGTGAGGTACTGTTCTGGGTGCTTTATGAATATTAACTCTCCTTTTTTTCTTTTTTTGGGGCTGGGATACAAACTCAGGGCCTCATGCATGCTAGGCAAGCCCTCTACCTCTGTGCCACCCCCCAGCCCACAATATGAACTCTTAGTTCTCACAACAACCCCATGAGGCAGGTGCTATTTCTGTTTATCTTATAGAAATTCAGTTACATTTGCTATGAAAAAAAAAATAGAGATGGAAAGAGAGAGATCAATAATGTATTAAACAGCCGGGCATGGTGGCTCAAGCCTGTAATCCCAGCACTTAGGGAGGCTGAGACAGGAGGATCGCGAGTTCAAAGCCAGCCTCAGCAACAGCGAGGCGCTAAGCAACTCAGTGAGACCCTGTCTCTACATAAAACACAAAATAGGGCTGGGGATGTGGCTCAGTGGTCGAGTGCCCCTGAGTTCAATCCCCAGTACCAAAAAAAAAAAAAAAAAATGTATTAAACATTGTTTCACTTGCTCAGCACAGGCCCCTGGATAAGCATGTCATGAGAGAGGTAAATCCTCTGGTCCCTATGTTGTGCCTCATAAAATCCTCAACATGCACATCTTGCCACACTGTGTTTTTTTTATTTTTTTAATTTTTTTTCAGTTGTAGATAGACACAATACCTTCAT
>PVHX01024499.1:0-22500 GCA_004024805.1 Geosciurus inauris
AAAAGTCCTTTCCTTTGAAGTTAGGGGGTCATAATTTACATGAAAAATGAAGAAAGGATTCCAAATACAAATAAAGAACAACAACAAAAAATCAGATAAGGAAAAAAAAACACATTATCTTTATACTAGGATGTTACTAGACATATTTTCTTTCCAATCCCATCTTTATGTTTGTTTGTTTGTTTTCTAATTATGTCTCATTAAACCTAACTGCTCATTTCAGCCAAATAAGATAGCAAGAGAACATGGGAAATCCACTAGACAGAAAGAAATTTTTAGTCTTATCTTTAGTGTATATATCTCTTGGTACTTAGAATCCGATAGTGCCAACTCCCTCTCCTAAACAGTTGGAACACTGTAATAAAATTTTAGGACAGGAAATGAAATTTTAGGACAGCTTTAAGAAGTTTGTTTTTATCTTTGCTTTCCTTTCAGCATTCGCACTGAAAGTTGGCATTACATGAGATTATAATTTAGCATAACAAATATTATAATTTAGCATAACAAAGATTATAACAAAGATTATAATTTAGCATAACAAATATTTTAGAAAATAAAAAGAAGGAAAGAAAGATGGAAATTGAGGGCAAGAAGGTCTATTGTAGGACTCATTCATTTCTTTCCCAATCACTGTATGGAAATTTTTCTCACAACTAGAACTCAGTACCTGTTTATGTCAGCTATAGGGATCAATGTAAGAAAATCAGAGATGGGGTAGGTCGAGGAAGAGGGGGATAAGGAAGAGAAAAAGAAGAGGAAAGAGAGGAGGAGGAAGTGGTGGAGAAGGTAGAAGACGATGAAGAGTCAAAAGTGGTGGCGGTGGTAGAGGAGAAAGAAGAAGAGGAAAAAGGGAAGGATGAAGAAGAGAAGGAAGAAGAGGTAACAGTGGAGAAAGAGAAAGTGAAGGAAGAGGAGGAAAAAGGCATGGAGATGGGGGAAATCCAGAGTGAAGAGAAGGGACATGGGATGATGCAATAGGAAAGAAAGATTTGTCTAGGGTCAGGATGTTAAATTGACTCTTGCCTTTGTCTTGGCATTCCATTCAAGGCATAAGAATGACAATAAAGTGACTCTCATCCCATTTTCAAGGGAGAACTGCACTGTGTGCCTATTATGTTAGGCATTAGGCATGTGACATCATTGGGTACCTGAAATGTGGCAAGCTGAAGTGAAATATTCTGCAAGTGTTCAATACGTAACAGATTTCAAAGATGTCATATTACCAAAAAAAAGAATGTGAAATATCTCCTTAATTTTTTGTTGTTGATTTTACATTGAAATAAGATGATTTTGGATGAATTCAGTTAAATAGAATGTGTTACTGTAATTAATTTCACTTATGTCTTTTTTTTAATTTATTTTTTGGTGGTACTGGGAATTGCACCCAGAGTCTCACACATGCTAGGCAGGTGCTCTACCACTGAGCTACACCTGCAACTTTTTGATTTTTTAAACCTTGTTACCAGATAAATCAAACTTTGTACATGGCTTGAATATTTCTACTGAATAGCAATGTGCTACATCATTGCAAGAGCCCCACTAATTAATAGCAAAAAAATGGTTCTTTGAGGCTTACCCCATACCTTCCTCTAGTCTAATGTTGTGAGACTAATTAGAGAATGAAGAATTCTTTGTAAAAGAAAAATGTGGGCCCAAGAGCAGAACCGTGACATCTTACTCCTATTAGGTGAGTAGTGTGCTTTTATCCAATTTCAAGCTGAGCAAAGAGGAACCCAAAAGATAACCATTTATTCAGATTGAGATGCAGGGCTAAAGGAGAGATTGACACTTCACATCACATAGATATCCACGGGGTTGCAAAATCTCATACGTGACTGTTTGCCCTGCTAGAGGGAGTTGAGTATTTTAAGGGAGTGCTTAGAATAACTTGACCTTAGAATAACTTGCAGTTGGAAGGAATCAGAAATAGTGAAGGCAAGGGAGCAAAGGGAGAACAGGAGATAGAAGGAAAAGCACTTGCCCCAGTTCTCCTCAGGTCCCCTCACGTGGGCAGTCATCAGCTAGAGAGGATGAAGGAGTCTTGAATTGGATATGAAATACACATTAGTGTTTAGACAGAGCTGAGTTTTGAAGCTGATATTTCTGATACATGAAAAAACTAGAAACCCTTTGGAATATGTACAAGTTCGGAGGCAGAAAAAAATAATCTATTGTTTATTGTCCATCTCCCCATTAAAATTAAACTGCAGAAGGGGTAGGATTGTTTTTACTTGCATACCCTAAGGGATTTAAAATAGTACCTGGCACATAGTAGGTGTGCAATAAATATTGGTTAAATGAATGAATCTGGTAAGATTTAAAGGAATAATTGGAAGAAAATAATGCTTCCTTTTGTTCCTGCAGAGTCTAGCATGTTTGGTAAACTGGACATTTGTGTTAAGAAAAGGAATGCCAGTATCATTTAATGAGCATGAAGTGGCTGGTAGATAAGGGGAGGATTGCTGGTCAGTTCGTCAAAATGCAGTCCATTTTAGAAATTATAGACTATAGTCAAATCTCTGCATGATGCTATACTATCAAGAACTCTTTTAAATTTTCCTGGCCAATAGACTCATATTAAGGCTTGTGGTGCTTAAAATATTTCCAGTGCTTTAGAGTTATTGAACCTTTTTCAGTCAGTAAGATCCTCAGTGAAATTTCTTCCATCATTCATGGCCAATTACCTTTGTTTTTTCAATTACTGGTCATTTTGTTTGAGATTGAGTTTTGAGCGTGTTGAACACTTTTCATCATTACTTTATGTAGATTCAAGTAACACTGAAAAAGACTGTAACTTTGACAAAGATTAAGCTGCTACCTGTATAGTTTTCTAAATTTTCCTAAGAAAAAAGTCTTCTCAGGTGGTATATGCA
This sequence comes from Geosciurus inauris, assembly GCA_004024805.1. Classification (NCBI taxonomy): domain Eukaryota; kingdom Metazoa; phylum Chordata; class Mammalia; order Rodentia; family Sciuridae; genus Geosciurus; species Geosciurus inauris. The sequence goes on from PVHX01024499.1 coordinate 2,874, forward strand.
TTAAAGCCTAGGCACAAAAAGCAATAAGAGGAAGTACTATTTTGTTTTTCTTGTTGTTTTGTGATACTGAACCCAGAGCCTCATATAGCAGGGCCAAAGCTCTACCACTGAGCCACATTCCCAGCCCCTAATTTGTTCTTTAGGTTCCTATGGCTTTAAACATTCTTTGCTAGAAGCCACTGACATTAGTTGTTGAACTTTGAAATCAGTAAGAATAAAACAAAATATTGAGCATTTAGTTTATAAATTTTGTGCCTGAACATTTTGAGTATACTTCTCATAAATATAAGTTATTATTGCTTTTCAAAATATAAAAAAGTGGTAATTATTTTACCTGCATATGTGAACCTGGCTGAAATGAAAAATGCACGGTTAGCTTCCTTCCCAAACCCAGAATGACCATCTCAGTTTTCATTACTGTGGTCCATATTCTAATAACTCTTCTTTCTTTTCTGCCTGACATCTTCGTATAAAGGTTCCAACTAGCCTTTAAGCAACGTAGATAAGAGTTTTTTTCAAAAGATTTTAAAAGAATATATACATATGCATATTTTAGAATATTTTATGAAAAAGAATTTGGAGCCTCTATTTTTCTATTTCAAGATTTGGCCAATTTTAGTCTAAAATGTTCCATGATGGATGATGGAAAAAATGCTGCAACCTTTAATGATTTTTGTAAGAGATTTCATTTTCTTAAATAGAAAAGCAACAATAATCTCTCCATACTAGAAGTGTTATTCCAAGAACAGAGTGGCAGAAAAATTTTTAAAAAGACAAGAAAAGTAATATGGGATCAGGACAAGTTGATCAAGATGGTAGAAAGAGAAGAAAGAGTAGTGATAAAAATTGTGGTCAACTCAGTTGTCACTGTGGGTTAATAGCAGGTTTCCTAGAAGAGAGTATTCAGAAAAAACTGTGAGGCCTTTACAATCTGTGTAGGAAAGAGTGCCATGATTAAATAGTTATCTCTGCCACAAGTGTAGGAAGTGCAACTAGGAACATGGTGCCATGTACTTCCATTTCTATTCTAGAAGGTAAAGTTTTCAAGTACACTAAGAAAACCAGAGTGTTCATAGGAAGCAGAACTTCGGGAAGAATCAGGGAATCCAATCCCAGTAATGTCAACACTGAGGAACTAAGTCTGGATTTACTCTTTCTACTGAGAAGACTCTTCACACAGGACATTTAAAATAAATACATGATTAGGGAAACTGACAGAAAGAAGGGAGTAAGATCTTTACATCATATATTTTGAGGTCTCCATTCTTGGATTTTTTTGTTCATTTATTTAGTACTAAGGATTGAACCCAGGAACACTTCACTACTGAGCTACAGCCCTGTTTGTTTATTTATTTATTCCTTTATTTATTCTTTAATTTGAGACATGGTCTCCCTGAATTGCTGAGATTGACCCCAAACTAGTGAACCTCCTGCCTCATCCTCCCAAGTCACTGGGATTGTGTACCACTGTGCCATGTGACGTCTCCATTTTCATACTTTAAAATACAGAGGAAACTTGAAATTAGGTCAGGTGTGCTGGCATACACCTGTCATCCCAGCTACTCAGGAGGATGAGGCTGAAGAATCACAAGTTCAAGTCCTACTTGGACCACTTAGTGAGACCCTATCTCAAAATAAAATTTAAAATGGGCTGGGGGTGTAGCTCAATGATAAAGCATCCCTGGGTTCAATCCCCAGTGCTAGGAAAAAAAAAGTGACTGATGAGTCACTCCCAAGATGAAAAAATCATGAGGAGCCGGAAAGGTATCAGAAATCTGAATATGAGACGAATGTCCTTCTTAGTGTTCAAAAAGAAGAGAAAAGATTGAGGATATTTACCAAATTTACCAAGGAGACAATATCCTTCCTTTATTATAAAATGAACCCCTTCCCCTCTCCTGTGCCAAGATTCTTCATCCTTTTTCTAGATATATCCATTGAAGGAATGGTGTATGAGCTTACCTTCCACCTTTCTTCTCCCATTTGCCTTTTAATTCCTTGCAAAGATCTTTATTCTCCTCCATAGAAATCTCACCAAATTGCTACTTAAGGGATTGCTAAGTATCCATTAAATACTTCTCATTCTTACCTCCTTTTAGGCAACATTGCTTTTTAGTGAGCCAGGCCATGTTTTCTCTGGAGCCATCTCACCTCTTTCTCAAGCTCCTATTCTGGCCCCTTCTTCTTTGTAGATTTTCTCTTAGATTCTGTCCTCAGCCTGCTGATTCCAAATGGATGATCTTAGAAATTTTACCAACACCCACAGACTAAATCTATTTTAAAATCACTGATTCACACCTCTGCCTGACTGGTACAGGTTTCCTAAACATTTACTAACATTGTATTCTAGCTGTCCTGTGGAAACAGCCAGGGATATCTCACACATGCTCAATTCAATTTGTCCAAAATAAGACTCATCTTCTCAAAATAAGACATTGTTTTCCTTCTGTACTTTGGATTGGTTGAACATTGCCACCGATCCACTGTTGCACCAATACTCTGTACCCATCAGGCACCACGCAATAGTTTGTGTGTGTCATATCATTTAATACATACTACAAACTGTGGAGATGATCATACCCATGTTGTGGGTGAAGACATGTAGGCACCAAGAGGGTAAGTAACTTGCCCAAAAGGACATAAAGCCTATAAGTCATTGAGCCAGGAATTCTGCTGACATCTATTTTGAGAACTAGTGACATTCTCATGCCGATTAGAAGGAAACATGTAGAAGGGGAGGCGAATTTTTTTCTGTTTCTGCAGAGTACAAAGTTGGAACGGTAAATAGAAATTATATGAATATTGTTTTCAATGTATCAAAGAACTTGTTTAAAAGTTATTCAGCAAAGAAGCAGGTTTCCTGGTAAAATATGGCTTCAGACTCAAGATAGCTGCAAAAATATCTTTTGGATGGAAAGGAAATTTAGGTGATACCAGCTCTCAAAAGTTCTCAACAGAGTAATATTCCCTGGCTTTGCCACAACTTATGCAATAGCTTCAGGAGTCTGTTTACTAATTGTGTGAAAAATGAAACAGATGCACATAACTACTTAGTAAAGGTACTACCTGCTAAATAATTATACTTGTGTGTTAAACAATCCAAAGCCATGAAAACTTTGTTAACCTAAAATTATAATTTTAAATTATAATTTAAAATATAATTTAAAATATAATTATAAAGGCATTTCCTTTTATTTTAGTGATTCAGGTCACGTTGTGCTCTCTGTTTTGAAAAGCAACTACCACAGCTGCTGTGCACATTTTTTAAATGATCCATCACTGTGATGCCATTCCTGGCTATAGCATCATCTTGTGTGGTTCAGCTTGGAAGAGGCACGAAAAATGTGAATGGAACAACCTGACATCATGTTCCAAAACCAAAGAGAACATTGCTTGTATGTTTGGGAGTGGTTTTTGCATTCTTTGTTTTTGTTTCTTTAACAAAGATTTTAATCTGTTGTCTTTTAAAAAATCTGCTTTCAGAATGGGTCTGTGCTCAACACTTTGCTTTGTGTGATAATTATTCCTCAGGAGAATTGGCAAATAGGTACAAGGGGCAGGAGGAATCATCATCTCCAATAAAAACCACAGTGGGGGAAAATCTGAGAGGTGAGGTACCAGATAAGAGATGCTGGAATTCATGCTCAGTTCCTGTGGCCGGACAGGCTGGGCGACATGCCCAGGGCTCTAGCTGATTCTGCGGAGGCCACTGGCAGGTGCCTACAATGAGACTCTGTTCATCCACTTTAATTAGCACCTCATCACTTTCAGCTTGGTGTCACCCAGCTGGCTAGGGCAAGACGACACCTCCAGCTTGAACTGGGCTCCCTTCCATTTTCTTGGAGCTTATCGAGACATGTGGTGCTTTCTTTAAGTGCAGCTGGTGCTGGCACTTTCATTGTAAATTTAAATCTCTGTTTGGAAAAAGGTGATAAGAACAGTTTGTTTCAAGTCCCTAGTGTTTAAGCCTTAAGCAATTCCCAGCAAATACATTCAAGGCTCCTTCTGGTTTGATCGGCTACAATTTGTAGTCGTCTTATTAATAGTAGCCGTGTTCAGATTCTCCTTAATGATATTCACACCAAAGAAGGCTCTACATAGGCATCACTATTTTTCTGGGGTTCAAAGTTTGTGCTGATTGCTTTTAGCATTTTTGGTGATTCTTGTTGATCCGTGCAAGTTATGAAAAAATACTACTGTTATCTGCATGCATTTATTAGAAGTTCTTTTTCTCATTTCAATGAAACAAAAATGAGATGCTTACTAGACACATTCTGTTTTATTGCAGTTATTTCTCCATAACACAGGGTTGCTAACATCCAAGGCTGCACCATGAGCTTTATGTCACAGCTTCTTAGTCTTGTGTTCTTTTTATATAGTTATTTAGCCATCAATATTTAACCTGTTTCATTATAAAGTGTCTTGTATATCCTCCTTAAAAAAGATCACATAAAATAGCATTTTAATCTATCTTAGAACCAATTTATATACCCCTTAGCTTTTGTCTCCAATATTGGTATGGTTGATTAATTTATTTCCCTTTTAAATTTTTTTTCTTAAATGTATTAGTACACTTTCTAGGCACCAAGTACCTTTATTTTGGAGATAGAAAATGAGAGAGATAAAATTAAAATTATTTAATTTTTTAAAAATTACCTTATTTTAATTGACATGATATTTGTACTTATAAGGTATAGTATTGGAATATACATATATATAATATATATATGTATGTATATATATGTACGCACACAAAATATGTAATGATAAAATCAGAGTAATTAGCATTTAATGAATTTATTTATTTATTTATTTTTGGTACCAGGGATTGAACTCAGGGGCACTAGACCACTGAGCCACATCCCCAGCCCTATTTTGTGTTTTATGTAGATACAGGGTCTCACTGAGTTGCTTAGCACCTCGCTGTTGCTGAGGCTGGCTTTGAACTCGCGATTCTCCTATCTCAGCCTCCCTAAGTGTTGGGATTACAGGCTTGAGCCACCGCGCCCAGCATGACTTCAATTTTATATAAAACTCTAAACAGCCTCACTTGTTCTCTCAACTTCAAAATCATCTTTTTTAAAGTATCATTTTAAGTCATAATAATACCTGACATTGTAAGCAATGTATTTAATGGACATTATCTAATGTGGTTCTCATTAAAATCCTGCCTTTAAAGGAAGGAAAATTGAAATTCAGACTAGCTAAATCACAGCTAATAATAGAGGAAGAAGATCTCAGGCTCAGTCCCTGTCACTCGCACAACCCCAAACAAGCCTAAAGCTCTAGATTGACCTAGCTTGAACCAGACTCTTGGGCCTAATATACAACTAACAAGGGCAAGTAAGAGGCCTCCGGCATGGGCTTCAGGCAGTACCAACCTCAGTTCTTTGGCCTGCTAGAGGACTACTCAAAGGCTAGTTTTATTTTTGTAAAAGAGGCAAAATGCAGACCAAAATTTCAAAAACATTATAAAAACTAAGGTAAAAATTCAAATCATTAGTACAGCAAATATTCATTATCTAATTTTGCCTTTATGTAAAAATTATAGATGTTTAGTTTAACATTACCACATGAAATTGAAATATTCTTAGCTGATTAGTTAGATGCTACATGGTGTATATATGAGCAATTTTTTCTGAAGCACATTACTATTTCATAGCAAAAGTTTTAATTTCAGAACACAAAGCATAAGCCTATTCTTTCTCTGTATAAAACAAATGAGAAATATATTTTAAATAGCACAACATATAGATAAACATATCAGGGAAAATACATACATTTATTTTTTAAAAGGAAGAACACAAAATATATTACATATCTTCAATATGGAAATATTAAAAATAAAAATATACTTCCAGAGTTTATTTTATTGTATTCTGTACTGGGAATGAAACCCAAGGGTGTTTTGCTGAGCTACATCTCTAGTCATTTTTTTTTAATCAGTTGCTTTACATTTTATTAGGGACATATAACAGTGAGATTTCAAATATTTTCCTTTTTAGAAGAAAAAAAATGTTTCATTAAATAAACATATAAGACAACAATTAGATTGCAAAAGGAACAAGATTGGCATTTAAAATACAGTATTTAACACATCAAAGGTTCTACTTGCTCAAGAACATTATAATTTCTTAGTAAGGTGACATAAGTCCAAGTTAAACCAATATGGTATTGGGTTTCTTTTCTTTCTTTAAAATTTTATGTATTCTTTTTAGTTACACATGACAATAGAGACTATTTTGACATATTTATATAAACGTGGAGTATAACTTAGTTCTTTTTCTGATTTTGAGACAAGGTCTCCCTAAGTTGCTTAGGGCCTTGCTAAATTGCTAAGGCTGACCTCACATTTGCGATCTTTCTGCCTCAGTCTCCGGAGTCATTGGGATTACAGGTGTGTGCCATCAAACTGGCTCAGAAGTATACTTTTAAAAACTTTTCTTGGGCTGGGGATGTAGCTTAGTTGCAGAGCACTCGCCTAGCATATATGAAGCACTGGGTTCAATCCTTAGCACCAAATAAAAATAAAGAAAATAAAGGCAACTCTGTCCATCTACAACTACAAAAAATAAATAAATAAAAAGCACTATTGTCTTCCACAATTCGTTTACTATATTTCCTATTTTTAAAAAAACTTGTCTTCATAATAGAAAAATAGAAATAGCTAACATTCACTGTGAAATGAAATATTTTTTTAATTTGTGGTGCTGAATACTGAACCCATAGCCACGTACATAATAGACAAGCAAGAGTTCTACCTCTGAGCTACATCCTCAGCCCTAAGTGGTTTTTATACACTCATTTTATCCTCAAACAGAATAATCTGATGTAAGTTTTTGTTAAAATTATTTTGCAGATGAGGAAAATTAGATTCAAAATTAGCATCATCTAGTATAAGAATTGAGACCAGTCCTAATGTGAGTGCCCACATCCATCACAACATACCACCTTGAAATTACTTAGCTACTACATGTAATGGCAATTTTATCAACTTGTGTGCTCCTGTCGTGAGAGATGTCCCTCAACTTCTGTGACCCCAGAGGATTCAAACATATTTTTGGCATTTATGTTCTTTCTTTACCTTTAAAAGTAATCATTATCCATAAAGCTATTCCTTAAAGTTGAGAATAGATTCAAGTTAGGGAAAGTTATTTGAACTTCAATTAACACTAAAAACAGTCATTTGTTAAGTGGTTTTCAAATAATTCCTACCTAGCATCTAGTCATAATCCTTTTAAACATGTTAAAAGAAACTGTAGCTCATTAAGATTTCTAACCTAGAAATCCCCACTGATAACATGGAAATAATTCCACAAAATTCAAGCTTTAGAAAACACAATTTTACTGTTCGCATTTTCTCAGATGTAAAATCACATGGAAATTATATCCCTAAATGAGATTATACATGGAATTCTAGGAAGAAGAGAAAGGAATTAGAAGGATGCAATAATCTGCATTGTTTTTAATACTACAGGCTTCCATTTAAAGCTGTTTTCCCATTTCTGGTGAAACTATGGGGACAAATGTGACTCTCCTCTTAGAAGCTGCTGGGCAGATGGGTACCTACGTAGGGCTGGACCAGCTACATCTGGGAGCCTTCCTTCCCCTGCTCTGGAGGAAGATCAAGAGTCAAGTTTTGTTAATCTGGGTAACCTCATTTTCATCTCATTTAACTAGTGGAAGTTAATTGAACTACCTGCTGAGATCTCTGGCACATAGCTAAATAAGGTGAAATGAGGTTACAATGTTCCCTAACCCACTTTTGTCCCCATTTAACTGTATGGGCTGGTTTTCAAAGAGGGTCAGAAAACACTTTGCGAAAGGGAGACATCCAACTGCCTTGTAGCTACACCATGAAGATTCCTTGTCATCCTGCTCCTTAACTCTACCTCTTTCTAAATATTTTCCCCTCCACCTCACAGAGATCCACTACCCATTTTTTTTTCAAGCCAATTACCAACTTATCCTTAGGACCTTCTGCCCATATCTGTGTGTTCTGTGAATGTTTCCAGACGTATTGGGTCCACATTGCTCTCTGCGGCTCTTTGTCTCCCCACAGATCTCACTAATCCCTAATTCATCCTGAAAAGACTATCTGTAGACAGCTACAGTTTGCCTTGGAAAATAAAAATTCAGCCTACCAACCATTTATATTCTTTTGATATTTTAGCACTGCTTATCATTGCTTTAATTATTTGGGAGCAGATTCATACAGGTTATTTCTGACACAGAGAATATATTGTGTTTTTTTTTTTTAAAAAGTTTAATGCACTGTATTTCTGCATTGCTTTCTCTTGAGAAAACATTAATGAAGGATTCATTTGGTAATGTAGTATGGCCTTAAAAATGTCTATTTTTCATTTTCTATTCAAAGGGTACATGTTTATTATAGAAAAAAGTTTAAATTCAAAAACATATAAGCACTATTTTTTCTCTTCTCTTAAATTCCACATATACATTATTATTAAGAAATGAAGGAAATAGCCCTTTATACCTCATTCACCAGTGCAATTTTGAAGTTGAAGCCAAAATGCCTGAATTAGAGATATTAGATACTAATGACCACAAATTTCTATGTCACCTTGGAAGAGTACATTAAATATTTTTCCTTTATTTTTAACTTGTGTTTCCATTACTATCAGTGCTTTATGCTAGAATAATAGTAATTATAAAACCGTTAAAATACATCTCAGCGTGAATACATCTTTACTTTGTATTTATAAACTCAGTAGACTTAGCTAGGGTTCTGTTTCAGTGTGATATAAATAATTCCTTCTTATTTATTATCATTTCAAGCCTTCTACCTTCATTACATAGCCTTATTTTCATATTATATGTACATTATATACATTGTACATAATATATATTTTGTACATTGTACATACTATATACAACATATATCATTACATTTTATAGTAAGCGCACAAAAACTCTAACTTTATTTAAAATGGTCATCATCTCCTTCTTAACTCTTCTGCTAGCTCCAATCTATTTACTTAGGGATTTATCCAAGTTTATGGGGTCATTTTCTTTAGTTTGTCCCTATATTTATTAGTGAATGTAGACTAGCAGGTCACACCATAGAGTAGTTTTGAGAAAACAGTCATCCCTAGGACCTGGACTCTCCATTGCAGTAACTCCCCATCAACATTGGTGAAATTTGAACTCAAACCTAATGTGAATGTCACAGGATTGTTTCTAAAACTGTCTTATGTAGCTTATTTTTTTTAATATTTTTATTTCTTTTTTTAACACAGCAGAATGAATTTCAATTCACAGTACACATATGGAACACCATTTGTGTCTTCATACAAAGAAGACACAGGGTACCTAGGGTAATGTACCTAGGGTAATGATGTCCATCTCATTTCACCATCTTTCCTACCCTCATGCCCCCTCCCATTCCCTCTCTCCTCTTTGCCCTATCCATTTCTCTCATGCTCCCCACCTCCACCCTCATTATGGATCAGCATCCATTAATCAGAGAAAACATTCAGCCTTTGGTTTTTTGGGATTGGCTTACTTCACTTAGCATGATATTCTCCAACTCCATCCATTTACCTGCAAATACTATAATTTTATTCTCTTTTAATGCTGAGTAATATTCCATTGTATATATATATAATAGCTTCTTTATCCATAGCTTCCACAGTTTAGCAATTGTGAATTGTGCTGCTATAAACATTGAAGTGGCTGCATTACTGTAGCACATTGTGTTCAAGTCTTTAGGGTATAGACCAAGGAGTTGGAAAGCTGAGTCAAATTGTGGTTCCATTCCAAGTTTTCTAAGGAATCTCCATACTGCTTTCCAGATTGCTGGTGGGACTGCAAATTGGTGCAACCAATGTACAAGCGTTCCTTTTCCCCCCACATCCTCACCATCACTAATTGTTGCTTGTATTCTTGATAACTGCCTTTCTGACTGGGGTGAGATGAAATGCTAGAGTAGTTTTGATTTGCATTTCTCTAATTACTAGAGATGTTGAACATTTTTTCATATATTTGTTGATCTATTGTATTTCTTCTTCTGAGAAGTGTCTGTTCAGCTCCTTAGCCCATTTATTGATTGGGTTATTTGTTTTTCTGGTGTTAAGTTTTTTGAGTTCTTTATATATCCTAGAGATTAGTGCTCTAACAGATGTGTGTGTGGCAAAAATTTGCTCCCCAAATGTAGGCTCTCTCTTCACCTCGTTGTTGCTTTTGCTGAGAAGAATCTTTTTAGTTTGAATCCATCCCATTTATTGATTCTTGATTTTATTTCTTGCACTTTGGTTAAGGAAGTTGGGGCCTAATCCAACATGATGAAGATTTGGGCCTACTTTTTCTTCTATTAGGTGTAGGGCCTCTGGTCTAATTTCTAGGTCCTTGATCCACTTTGAGCTTATGTAGCTTCTGATGGACACTCTTTAAAACTTTAAGTTCAAGTTTGGAATCAGTGCCTTTCTATGAATCTTAATCTACTTTTATAAAATCATGCTGATTATATCCTAGCAAGAGAGATAAACTTAAGATGAAGAACACGAAGCAATCCAGAAGAATGCTCAGTATTTTTGTAAATTTAAAAGCATAGAAGTATATTGACAAATAATAGACTATCCCTGCAGTGAACAAAAAGGGCATGGTACATATAGGAGCCAGTCCTTATTATCTGATAAACCTCTATTTTTATTTCAAGGTATTTCATTCTTTCATTAAGAGCACCATATAAAACCCAAAACTGGATAAGAATATACATATTGTTTCCCCAGAAGCAATCAAAACAATGATTCAGCAGTGTGTAAACAGAAGTGATGAGCCAGGTCCCATGAAGTTTTATCTACCTTTCTTCATACTGCCCATCGTAGGTTGATTAGATTATAAAATGAGAGATTTTCAGCGGGTTGTTTTTGAAGTTGGATCTGACTGAAGTTTGAGCTTAAACAAGGTGTTTTCCAGCATGCTTCTTTTTCTAAAACTTTTAATGGACATGTGGAAATGGAATACATATGTTTAGCAATTATAAGGTAAGCTCATTTGAAACTCTCCCAAATAAGACAACATTTTCTAAATCACAGCATCTCTGATTTTCAAAAGAGCAACTCAAATCCTCAAATGAAAGCAATTGTGATGGACTGAATTAGGACAACTTTGTGGGTTTTTTTGATCATTTTTAAAGGGTGCACATTTCTAAAGGATATAGGTTTTCATGTCTCATATTGTTTAAGTCTTCAGTGTAAGGAGACCAGGTTCCCTTGCCAGATGTGTATATATCCCTGCTGGGGTTACTTTTATACCCGTCATGCTGGAGAATAAATCTGCTGCTGCTTTGCTGTTATAAATCTAAATTTAAGAATGAAATTTATAAAGTGATCAAAATCACAAAAAGGATTAAAGAATATGCCTACATTTCCTTATTAAATTTAATTGTAGAAAGTACATTCTTAAATCTAAAGCTCTTTTGTATCCAGACAACTGATTGGAATACTGAGGGACAGAGAGGCCTGCCCATGTCAACATTTCATTTTATTTGGGCTCCAGGTTTCTGAATGAACTTCAACGCAGAGCCTTGTAGACATCTGAACTCCATAAATCCACAGGTGTTTAAGTAGCCCTGAAGGCTGGGTCAGATAGCAGACTTGTTCCACTTTGACTTTACAAGGATTTCATACTGTGTCAACAACACTTGCAAGGATTTCTCTTTACTGCTCAGTAAAACCAGTAGCAAAAGGAGCCACTTTCAGTATTCTTTCCTAAATCATGATGTGGATTGCTTTTATTTCTGATATGAGCTGATGTTTTAGGATATGTACATATATACTCTAATGTCTATATTAGGGTATCTTGTACACAATGTAGGTGGCAGTTTAGTTTTTACATCTTGAACAGTACAACTTTTCTACTTTTGTTTTCCTTTTCTTTTTTTGATTTGTTTTAGTAATTGAGCCAGAAGCCAGATGCAGAGGACAAACTCAGAAGAAAAACTAAGTTTCGTAGGATGATAAGTACACAGTACGATTTGAATGCTATGACAATCTGTAATATTCAATAATGTCCTTCTATAGGACATTATCAGTTCAGCTTAAACTGAGACATTAGGTCAAAAAAAAAAAAAAATCAAGGAATTGAAAAGGAAAAAAAATTGTGTTTGAAGAGTAAAAACAAGATTACCCATCTGAGTGGTGTGTTAGAAATTGGGAAAAGAAATAAAAAACATTAGAGAATTTTCAAGATTAGAATTCAGAAGATAAAATGTGAAAGTGCGTAAGAGAGGATATTCAGGAACAACTTAATTAACTCACCTAAAAAAGCCTAAAGTCTCTATGTTGCTCCTATTTTAAGATTTTGAGTGATTTTAGAAACAGGTTTATGATACGAGTTTTCTGTCATGTATTCAAATGGTATACTTGGAAGTATATTTAACATAAAAGCAGAATAAAATCACAAACATCAATATGGTCCTTGATACAGACTACATGGTATTTCTGGGACTTGGTGGTTTAATATACACTATTTTATTTCTTAACAGATTTTTCTAGGATGCCTCAAGAACAAACAGCATGAGTGTTTGAGGGAAATAATTATTTTTAGCACTGTTGTAGCGTACACACAGACGTCAGAGTCTTGTAACCTTTCTGCTTTAAGAAAGTTGCTAAAGAAGACTGACCCTGCCTACATCACCATGAATAAACAAACATATGGGTAAAAGAAAACCAGGTCCACTTAAGTACACATTGATTAGCAGTCCATCCTGATTCACCATCAACGAATCATGTATAAATGATGAATCAAATAAAAGACTGAAGATCAAAGACCACCCGTACGGAAAAGTGAAGACTCGGAGTTAACCTCCAAAGGATGACATGTCTACTGAGCTAACAGCTCACCCTGCACACAATGCCCCCTCATGCATAGTGTGTATTTACAGCTCAAACGGCCTTTTTAAATGCCTTCTGTATATAAGCCTCTTTTCTAGCTTTCTTGTAGAAGCAAGCAAATCTTCCTTTCATGCTTGGGACATTTGAGTTTGAAAACTGATCTCATATTTGGTAATTTTTAAGTGATTAAGTACTTTTACTTCTATTTTTTGTTTATTAACTCAGCAGAGAAAAAAACTTGAACAAAGTGCATACCTGCTTGAAAGTGTCTAAGACCCTAAAAAATGTAGCAGGAAGGAATAAGACTACCAGACAGCTAATTGTTAGATGAATTTTTTAAAAAGAATAGGCCTGAAGATGTAGCTCAGTGTAGTATTTTCTAGCATGCAAAGGCCCCAGGTTTAAATCTCCGTACTAAAAACAAAACAGAAAATTGTGTATATATGTGAATATAAATGGGGCAAAATAATATCTGAAGTTCAAGCAATATAAAACCATTTAAAGGTATATTGGAAATGGGGAAGCTTGCTGAAACACAAAGATGCTAAAGTTGTATATTTAATAACATTGTCAGCTTATATTACCATTTCTACGGAATTTAAGATAGGAGGTTGCCTGAATATTCATTTACTTGAAGAATAGACAAACTGAAGAAGATATGTAGATATATACACATGTTTGTCAATCTAAAATTCATTTTCCTCAAAAATGATTAAAAACTTATGATTTTGTTTTTTCTTTTCTTTCTTTCCCTCCTCCTCCTCCTCCCCCTCCCCCTCCTTCTTCTTCTTTTTGCAGTGCTAGGGATCAAACCCAGGGCCTTACACATGCCAGGCAAGCACACTATCACTGAGCTATACCCCAGCACCAAATCTTAGGGTTTCTGCACAAAATAATAAATTCAATTCAGTGACATAGTCAGTTTTGTAAAGAAAATGTGCATTATGCCTTGTCCTCTAAATACTAGGGATCTGCGTTCTGATCACTGATTTCTGCTTTTAATCCAAGGTGCAAATGATCTGAGAGCTATTGGTTGCTACAGCCTCCCCCTCTGACTAAAGTGACTTTTAGTGACCTCCCTTTGTTCCCCTTAATTTTTCTCTTTTTTCTTTTTAAAGAGTCAGATATTAAAAACAATGGCACTCAGAAAAAACTACCTTTATGCAGAAAATGGGAAAGTGACTATGGATGCCCAGGGAAAGGCTTCAGCTCAGAAAAGGATGATAATATCTTAAATTTGTATTTCAGGCTTATCCTTGGTACAGAGACAGCTTTTGAAAATCAAATCAAAACAAAACAAAAACTATAAGCAAAAACTTTAACTATAAAATCAGTTAGCTTTGGAAAAAGAAGAGTATCTAAATTCCAGAGTTACCACATTATTAGATTCTAATGTCCAGTTTTCAACAACAAAAGAATTTAAGGCATACAATGAAACAGGAAAGTATAGTCTATCAAAGGAAGAAACCAAATCAACAGAAACCATTCCTCAAGAAGATCTGATGACGAACATACTAAGCAAAGATCTTAAGCTAACTATCTTAAAGAACTTTAAAGAACTAAAAAGGATAGGCTTGGTGGTGCATGCCCATAATACCAGCTTCGAAGGCTGAGATAGGAGGATCACAAGTTCAATACAAGCATCAGCAACCTGGAAAGACACTCAGCAACTTAATGAGGCCCAGTCTCAAAATATAAAATAAAAAGACTAGGAATGTAGCTCTACAGTGAAGCACCCCTGGGTTTAATTCTCAGTCCCAAAAAGAAAATAAAGAAAAGCCAAGTGTGGTAGTTTACACTAATAATCCCAGTTACTTGGGAGGCTGAGATGAGAGGATCACAAGTTCAAGGTCAGTCTGGGCAATTTAGCAAGATCTAGTCTCAAAATAAAAAAATAGAAAAAATCAAGACAGACTGGGGACATAACTCAACAAGAGAGCACCCTAGGTTCCAGGGTTCAATTCCCACTACCACAAAAAAGAAAAGGAAAAAAAGCTAATATAAGATATGTAGAAAGGCAACTTAGACATTCTCTCAAAATAAAAAAGGATTGGGGGATATAGCTCATTGTCAGAGCTCCTGATATTTTGAGAACAGAAGGCAATGGCCATTATTTTAGAAGTAATAAAAGAAAAAGCTGTCGACCAAAGAATGGTATATCCAGCAAGACTGTCTTTCAAAAGTGAGGAAGAAAGAAGACATTCTCAGCTAAATAAAAGCTAAGGAAGTGCAGTTCCACTAAAACTGCCCCTCAATAAATGCTTGAAGAAGTCCTATAGGGTGGAATGAAAGGATACTACACAGCAACTCAAAGCCATACAGAGAAATAAAGATCTCAATGTCTTAATAGAGGCAAATACCAGGGCAAGTGCAAGAGCTAATATTGTAACTCCACTTTTTGTTTTCTACAAGATTCAAGAGACACAATACATTTTTTAAACTCACTAGACAAAGGCAAACAGCCTAACAAAAACGAGCCTAACGGGCTGCGCTGTGGTTGTGGCTCAGTAGTAGAGCGCTTGTCTTGCATGTGCAAAGCACTGGGTTCAATCCTCAGCACCACATAAAAATAAATAAAAAGTATTGTGTCCATGTACAACAACAACAAACTTTAAAGAAGAAAAAGAAAAAAGAAAAATGAGCCTAAGACTAAATAGGCGGTTTACAACTGGTGATGTAGGGCACTCAAATAGTCAGCAAGTACACAGAAATGTCCTCAAATGTATTAGAAATCAAGAAACTGCAAATTAAAGCTAAAATGAGATAATACCAACACAAAATGGTTTTAAGATTTTTAAATAACAATATCAATGCTTTACAAGGATGTAGAACAACTGGAACTCTCACACAGACTTTTTTTTTGAGTGCATAAATTAAAACAATCATTTTAGAAAACATTTTGGCAGTATTTTCTAAAGTTAAATGTACCTGCCATTTTAGTCCTAAGCATGTACTTTAAGTTCACACACTTGCACACTCAAAGATATATATGAGAATGTACATAGCACTTGATTTATAAAAACCCTAAATGAAAACAACAATGTACATGAACAAAAGAATAGGTCAATAAAGCAAGTATTCCAAATCAGGATACTGTTGACACTTTAGGGTGGAGACTTTTGACATAAGGGGTGTATATTTAGCAGCATCCCTGGCTTCCACCCACTATTGCCAGTAGCACTCCCCTAATATGACAACCAAAAATGTCTCCAGACACTGCCAGTTGTCTTCCTGAGGGAGTACATGCCTCTCTACCCTTGAGAAGAACTACCCTAAAGCCATAGAAATAAACTTCTGCTACGTACAACATGGTCAACAAACACATAAAATGTGTGAAAACAGCTTGATTCAAAGGAGTGCATGCAAGTTATTCCATTAAAATAATGCTCTAAAGTAGGCTGGATTAACCTGTGTGATTGATGTGGAGATTTCTATTACTTTGTGAAGAGCAATGACTAGGTGGAGCCATAGGGAATGTGGTCTCCTGGTGGCATTCTGGATATGCTGTAATCTGGACAATACCTACCTGGGTGTGTTCATTTTGTGGAAATTCATCAAGCTATGCCCTTAGGGGCAGGGAATGTAGCTCTGTGGTAGAGTGCTTGCCTAGTACGCGTAAGGCCCTGGGTTCAATCCTCAGCACTGCAAGATAAATGAAAAAGTAAAAAAAAAAAAAGTACTTAAGAATGTGGACATATAAACAGAAGAAGATTTGATGCCTCAAATTATAAGAAGAACTAGTGAGCTTTGTTAGAACAAAAGATGATAGAAAGAGAAGATGCAAATAGGAGTTAAAAGAAAGAAAGGTGGTATGTGTCTGTAGTCCCAGATACTTTGAAAGAGATGGCAGGAGGGTTGCTTGACTAAATTCAAGGTCACCCTGGGCAACAAAGAGAGGGAGATCTCAGCTCCTTAAAAAATATAGGGCTGGAGTGTAGTTCAGTAGGAGAACGCTTGCCTAGTCTGTATGAGAGCCTGGGTTTTATTCCCAGCACAACATACACACACACACACAAGCTGAAAGAAAAACATTTAACCTTCAATCTTAGATTGGAGGGTAAAATGATTTCTATTGTCATTGGCACTCCTAGTTACTTACTTGTTAATCCTTTCATTCTTCCTTAAAAGCAGAAGCCTAAATTTTATCCTTTGCCAAGTGTACCCACAAAATACTACATATTCCATCCCCTCTTGTAGTTAGGGTTGTCCAAAGTGATGTGGCTATGAAAGCTTGTTCTGCAACAGCCACTTTTATCACTTTGTATATGTGACTTGAATTAGCAAAAAAGAAAAAGCAAGAGATAAATGTTGAAAATACATAGACGGTGTTCCTACATTTAAATTCTACTCACTTTTTAAATATCAATTTTTGAGTAGTTTTGCGTATATTTTATAAGTTTAAAATTCAGTTAAATGTACAGAACTTTATTCTGGTAATGGCAGTCTATTGACTAAAATCACACGGGAGTGAAAAAATGTAATAAAACATAGAAATGCTTAGATTATTGATAGAAAAAAGTGCATTTTAAATGAAAAATACTTGAGTCTATAAATGCTAAGGTTTCTAATGATTGAAAGTCATCACTGTGCAATATTTTAAACATAAATTAAGAAAGCATGATTTCTAAACTTGGTAAAACTGATTTCAAGTGAATAAAATCACCTCA
The DNA here is from genome assembly GCA_004024805.1 of Geosciurus inauris. Classification (NCBI taxonomy): domain Eukaryota; kingdom Metazoa; phylum Chordata; class Mammalia; order Rodentia; family Sciuridae; genus Geosciurus; species Geosciurus inauris. The sequence goes on from PVHX01024499.1 coordinate 20,398, forward strand.
AAATTGGATATAATATTCAATATTTGGACTTGAGAATGAAGTTTTAGACAGCACGGCATTTCATCCTGCTGTCAAGATACTATTCTGATCTGCTGATGTAGAGCGTACTGCTGACGTCAATCCGAAATTTGCCTATATAGGAATTGATGAATACACTTGCTTGCTTTCTAGATTTCTTCCTCTAACCAGAAGCAGAACAGGAAGATCATTTATTTTGCAAATAGAAAAGTATGTGAGTAGCATAAAATGATCATGGATTATGGCCTCTGTCAACATCTAACATATCTGTATATTTTTAATCTTGTAATGAGTACACAAAGGCATATGTAGGCTATAGACAAAGCCTGAAAAAAAAATGAATAAAACTTGTGCTTAAGATTAAAGCACAATATAACCTTAGTACTAGTGAGAAAGACTTGCATCTAAATGTTATACAGGGGCTGGGGTTATGGTGCAGTGGTAGCGTGCTCACCTAGCACGTGTGAGGCACTGGGTTCGATCCTCAGTACCACATAAAAATAAAATAAAGATATTGTGTCCACCTAAAAAAACTAAAAAATAAATATTTAAAAATAAATAAATGTTATACAGTTCTATAAATTACATGGGGCAGGGTCATTCACCCTCAAAGAGTCTTGTGAAAAATATTTCAGGAGCAAATAAATTAACAAACAAATGAAAAGTCCTAAAAACCTAAATGTAACAGCACGATGGCTCAGCAGATGCAACATCAGGTTGCCCCACATGGCACAATTACAATCCAGTGTATTACAGTAGGTAAAAGCCAAACTCCTAGGGAGAGAACATTGGCTTTCCATCTGACGTAGGCCTCTGTTTACAGTAAACATTTCTCTGTATGTATCACCAGCTATCTTCCTATCTTTAATTTCAGCTCCTTTAGATTTGATCTCATGAAATATTAAGATATATTTGTACTTGCCTATTTTTAGTCCTATTTCCCAAAAATGTCCTGTTTGTACAATACATCAAAAAATGCAGAGTGGCTGTATGTTTCTTCCCTTTGTTGGGATATGTGGAAGGAAGGGAGTGGAGGTTATTTTGGGGGGAAATTTGTCTCTGGTCAGCTGAAACTCATCAGTGAAGTAATTTCTATTTAAGTCTTGGCTTTGTCACTAGTTTTGTAACAAGCCAGAACTATCAAACAAATCAGGACACAAATCAGTAACGGATGTCAGAGAAAATGCATGGACAAAGAATCACATTTATTATAAGGCAGGAGACAGGGTGGTCAGTGGTCTTTCATAGCCCAAGCCAAGAGTCTCATCAGAAGTTTGGGTCAGTAGATGCTGTAACATTCATTCTAAAATACCGTAATATACTCAGAGAAGCCTTATCCACTGTTCAAAATGTGGGGACCACTGGGTATTTTTGTCTGATTCTCAATGTGGAAAAAAAGGAGTTACTGGGTGAATAGGATACGACAGAGACACTTCCTGAAACAATTTTAAAATTAATAGCTGGCTTCACTTTTAAGTTGGCTGAATACCAGTGTCAACAACATTCCCAAGCTCATCTCCTTCATGTTTTGACAATGTTCAGTGACCTAACAGCACCAAGTTTTGCAAACTCCCTTCCCTAAATGCCAATTCTGCATATTAAGTTGGATCTGTCTTGTTAGTAGTGTCAGAATGTTGCTGATTTTCATTCTCTGAAGTGGAAGACTTACTTCAATCAACTAGCAATATTCTTAGCAATGTATCTGTTACATGAAAACTGAAAGAAGATGTGGTGTCCCATTTCTAAAATCTGATGTATGCTCATCATCTTAAAAGTTGTAATTGGGAAGCTCTAGATCCCTTTTCTGAAGATGAGCAATTTGTTGGAGTAGCTTTTCTCAGAGGCAAGATCAAATGCCCATGCTAAACCCAAACTATATCGGAACTTTCCCATCATCCTTAATCTGTTTTATGAAAATAAATAACATAGTCACACAATTATACTGGTGAGGAAAAAAAAAAAAAAAACCTTAAAGATCACCTATGATTGTCATTTCATATCATCACTGAGAAAACAGAGCTCTAAGAAATTGGTTAACTTTGTCTAGAGTACACTTTGGTGGCAAAGTATAAACTGACACCCAAT
>PVHX01024500.1:0-23899 GCA_004024805.1 Geosciurus inauris
GGATAATTTCCTCTAAATAGCTCAGAGATGTGAATGAATGAATCATATATTATTGCAGAAGCAATTTCCCTCTATGAGTTCTACCTCCTGGAATCTCAATTCATTACAGATTGAGTAAAAGCTTTTATTTGAAATAAGACTCTCAAACTGGTTATGGAGCAAAACCTATACCCTGAGATGGCTGGGGATATATTTAGAACTCTCCACTTTCGAGGAGCTCTTGTGATCCAAATGTTTCTCTTTTGTATACAGAAACTTGGTGAAATATTCCAACGACATAAGGAATCTCCAACAAATCTGCTTAGGTCTCATTCTCCTTAATGTGATTGTCTTTTTCCTGATGGGTTGCCAGGTGCAAATGTCTTAGCAATATTCCCGTCTCATTTTATATCTGTCTGCTCTTCAATATGGCACAGGTGTACCTGTGTGTTTCAGTTAAACAAGAAATCTTAACAAACCAAACATCAGTCTCTGGAGACTTGCAAGAGGACATTAAATACAATCTGTTATGGTTTGGATGTGAGCTCCCCGCAAAGCTCCTATGTGAGACAAATGGGCAAGAAGTTTTAGAGGACAAATGATTGGGTTATGAGAATCTTAACTTAATCAGTGGTTAATCTCCTGGTGGGATGATGGGATTAACTGGATGGTAACTGAAGGCAGGTAGGGTATGGCTGGAGGAGGTGGGTCATTGGGGGTGTGCCTTTGGGGTATGTGTTTTTTATCTGGCAAATAGAGTCCTTCTCTCTGCTTTCTGATCATCACAATCTTCCCTCTGCCACACTCTTCTGCCATGATGTTCTGCCTCACTCAAGCCCCAAGTAATGGAGCCAGGTGTCTATGGACTCCAGACCTCTGAAATTGTGAGCCTCCAAATACACTTTTCTTTCTTAAAATTGTTCTTGTCTGTTCTTTTTGCCACAGAAGTGAAAAAGCTGACTAAAACACAACCCAATTCCAGATAGCCTTTTGACTCTTTGGAATATTTTTTAATGGAATCATATGGAGAAATTAGCATTCATACTGGCATTTAAAAGAATCATATTAGCCTCTCTCCTGAAGTTAAAACAAAACTTAAATAGGCAATACATTTTTATCTTTGTTGACTGATCCTGAAGTTAAAACAAAACTTAAATAGGTAGTACATTTTATCTTTGTTGACTGACTGCTACCTCTATTTGATTAAATATTCAGTCTAAGGGATGAATGAAATATCTCCCATGAAGAACTTATGATTCAAGGAGAACAAAAGATTAATGCAAAGTTAAAACCTAGAGCCCCTAGACTCAAGATCCTAAAACAAGCCTTCTAATGTTCCTTCTTAACACAAGGTTCAAACTTGCAATCACCTTTATGTCATGAGTGTTGATCTTGAAATTTCCTCATAGACCATATGTTAGTTTCCAAGGACTGCCATAACAAAGTACCACAATGTAATAGATATTTATCATCTGACAATTCTGGAGGCTAACATTCTGAAATAAGGGTGTTGGCAGAGCTATGATTTCTCTGAAGTCTGAGGTTAAGACTCCCTCTGTACCTCTTCTGGTAGAGGCCATCAATTCTAGTTTTCCTTGGCTTGCAGAAGCATCTGTGTTTTATCTTTACATGGACTTCGAGTGATTTGTCTTTACACAGCTATAATTGTATAAAGACCTCAATCAGATTGGATTAAGGCCCACTCTGATGACCTCATCTTGATTTGATTACATTTGCAAAAACCCTATTTCTGATTAAAGTCACAGTCACAGGTATTGGAATTTAGGTCTTCAACACATCTTTTTGAGGACAAAACTCAACATAAACCCTTTACAGAGGAAGAAAGTACTCTCATCCTCTTGGGAGTCACTTGTGTCTTCTGGCATATTGTTGATCACATAAATTTTCAATGCTTGGTGTAGAATATTGAATTTGTTGAAAATTGACATGACAGCTAAAAAGTATTATAGATTAGGAAGCTTCTTTGGACAGGTGAATAAGTTTTGGGAATGCTCAAGTATGTAATAATACTTACTAACTGATAAGAAAATCAGAGTCTTGGACAAGGAATCAGACAATCTGGGTTTGGTCTCATCTTTGGAAATTAAGTAATTCAAAGACCTTGTAACAATGTTTCCTCATTAATTATTAGAGATAATGTCTGTTCTGCCTACCTGTCTTGAGTATTGTGAGTTGTACAGACATAATGAATGTGAAAATTGTTTGATGGAGTGCAAATTCCCAGACATCAGAACTAATTTGATCCTCTAGTGCTCTCTGGAGTCTATGGAAACCTATGGAGGAAGAGTAGATGGTTGGTGCTCCTCCCAGATTCACTTGGATCTCCTTTCCTCCAGCCATATTTCAGCTTCTATGATCTTTATTCTTAATGGCTTTCATCCATGAGTTTCTTCAGAGTATGCCTTTTGGTAATGAATGTACTTGCTTTTATGAAGATCCTGAAATTATTTTGGGTCATACCCCTCATTCTGTCCTAAGGCAGTTCACCATCAATAAATACTTGGTGGGAAAATGAAAAATCTTAGTTTGCTTTTATCAGTGTAGGGCAAGTTCTCAGGAGCTTAGACCCTTGAAATTTTCATGTGATTAGATTGAGGAAAGGGCTTCAGGGAAAAGTGAATCCTAGTTTTTATTTCTTCCTTTTCATTAATGTGCTGTATGCTCCTCACTTAATAGTTTCACTAGAGACCATTTCCTAATGAACCACTTAAACATGTCCTGTAACTCTGGAGGGACCTTTAGAAAATGTGATCCAAGACACTCGCTACTTTCAAGAGTTGGGTTCTGGAGTCGGACCACTCAGAGCTGGTGAAGACTGCACTGTGGTGGAGACTGGAGTGTTGATAGCCACTGGCAGGCTGTAGCCTTAGTATTGCTGAGGTTAATTCTGTTGAAGTGGGGTGAGATAATGATGGAAGAGGTTGTACAGTTTCTCTGGAATGTATGAGGTACAGGGAAAATAGCAATTATAAGGGCATTGGAGTAAAGTGATTACTACTGAGCACCCCTAAAGCACTAAAGAGGGAAAAGGACAATGTGATCAGTTTCTAACTTAAAGCAGTATATCAAATCCTGGTGCTTTACATGGAAGCATTTAAAGTGTTCTCCATTGGCAGCCAGAGAGCAAAATATAGTGACCACCAGGACAGGACTTACTTGCAGAAGTAGCAGCATATGAAAGAAGACTGAATTTGCAGACTTGGTAAGTGTTTAAAACCAATGTCAGGGCCAAGATATGGAATAAGTGGAATAGTTAGAATTGGGATAGGCATGTTTGGTTAGATTTCCTTGTGAACATTTATCTTTTAGATTCTCCTGAAGCCTATGGGCCTGGAGAAACATTGTGCTTCTGTTAATCTATTATTTATCTTTTTAAATTTATGTACAGTGTATATGGAATTCCTTGACAGCAGCCCAACTGCCTGTCTGTATTGAACCCAAGAATAACTACATGCTCTGTCAGCCACACAATAAAGATCACAAACCTTGCCTAGATTCTAGATCTAAGCCAATCCTCAGACATGGAACACACCATTTGAAAGAGAGGCAAAGCCAACATGAGAAAAACAATAAAAGATAAAAAGCAAATGGTACAGCAAATGTAACAGAAGTTATTCTCTCTAAAAAGAGATATCCCTCCCATTACTCAATTGTCTTTCAAGAGCACAAGTTACAATGGTTGGCTTCACAAATATATATGGAAATAAAATGTCCTAAGGCTCAGTGATGGTCAATGTTATGTGTCCACTTTGCTGGGACACAGTACCCAGACCTGTGTTCTAACATTATTCTGGATGTTTCTATGAGGGTGTTTTTTGTTGAGATTAATACTTAAAGTAGTAAACTTAATAAAGCATATTGGCCTCCATAATGTTCATAGGCTTCATCCAGACAAGTTAGAACCCAAATAGAACAAATGAATTACCTCCCTGGAGCAAGAAAGAATCTTCCAGAGATGACTTTAGACTTGAAAGGCAACATCATCTCCTCCTGGGGCTCCAGCCTGGGTCTGAGAATCTGTTGTCTCACCCTGCAGATTTGGGTATCCTACTGGTTCTGTTCCTTTAGAGAGCCTGTCTAATACAGGCTCCTTTTAATCTAGCAAAGCAAATGAGGTTCAAGTAATAAATAGACTCCAGGCCTCAGATCTACCTTAGCCATTTCACTGGTTCACAAATGTTGACTTGCAATGCTACAAACTCAGATGTTGGGAAAACCATAGTATCATTAGGGATCCCTGACAAAGAGCACATAGCAGTCAAGTAATTAATGGATTTAAGGCTCAGATTCTAACACAATAGTCATTTCTCTGTTTACCAAATACATAATTGTAATGGACATAATTAAAAATTGGCAGAAACCTTACACTGGTTTTTCTGCATGTTGAATTAAGAGCCATTGTTATAGGTGGAATATTGTGAAAATGCCTGTTTTAGCTACATCAAATCAAATGACAAAGATTAATGTCATTTTCTAAATAACCTAAAAGGTATAGGAATGGTAGTCCCCATTATTTCCCTTTTTAAATTCATCTATATAACTTCCCCCCCCAAACCAGTTCATAGTTAGTACTAGTGGACAATGGCAAACTTAATTAACAGCTTCAAATGTAGCTGCAGAACTAGATATGATTTTTTAATGAGATTTGATCAGCTTGATCTCTGGTACATAAAATGTGGCTATTGATCTGCTTAATGTATTATATACAATAGTCACAATAACAGGGTATTATCAGAAGAGGGATTCATCTGGGATAGAAGATGGTAAACATTCACTCTATGAGCAAGGTTATACCACTTCCCTGTTATAGTTTAGCCCAAAAGGGCCAGAATCACCTGGCTTTTCCAAAGACCTTCATGGTGATCAACTATATTAAAAACCTTAAACCTACTGAACATCAAGTATCAAGCTCTCTAGAGGCCCTAGAAAGACACATGTACTCCAGATAAAATCATTTAGGGACTGCTATAGAAGATTTTAGGGCTCAAGTCATTTGGGACATGAAGAACATCTCTCCAAAGTAAGCAACAAGTTATTGCATTTGGCATCTCATCACTAAAAAGGAATACAGAACTTGTTAAACCAATCAGAGTTGCAAACCCTGCATTTAGGAACACTGCTGTTTCATTTACAAGGTGATACCAATAACTTCTGGTTTGCTGAGGGCTAGAGGAAGAAAGCTCTGCATTAAGTACAGGCTGTAATAAAATAAGCCTTATCTCTTGAATAATAGGATCTAACAGATACCATAGTAGTTGAGCTACATTGGGTAGATAAAGATAGTGTGTAGGAATGCAGACCCCAAAAGGAAGGAAGACTCTTAGAGTCCTAGAGAAAGTCATGTCTTCCTGTCAGAGAATCAGTCATCATTTAATACCATCTCCTGAGGGCTACTAGACTATGATAGATATCGATTAACTGACCATGGTAGATTAAGTGAATATGTACTCATTACTATCCATCATGAGCCGAGAGCTTTTATACCCCAAATCTTAAGATTAGGCAAGGCCAATAACAACTTATTATAGAATTTAAGTGATATGTTGAGAATTGGCCTTGAGCAAAACAAAATGGCAAACTCAAAAAATGAGTATGATTACAATTTAGATCAAGAGAACACTATGCTCATCCTCATTTGACAAACTTGAGTAAGGAAGTTATTCTTTTACAGCAACATGGTTGTTATTAAATCATTTACATGTGAGAGGATAATCATGTGACCCACTATTGTCACTACGGTTTTCCCCGACACCCATAGCTCCTGGAAGATTCTGCATAGCAGATGATCTGACAGTAGAGGATGGCCTTGAAACGTGGTAGGAGGAGAAATTCTCTCAGTGGGTAAAGTTCGGGCAATGCACTTTGTGAGGAAAAAATAGGGTAGTCCAAGGAATCCTGGAGAGTGGCAATGACTCACTTGTTTGCTGAGAGGAATTAACAGACTCTGATTAGATAATAATTAAAAGGTTCTGGAAAAGAGGTACATGGGTGGTTATACAGGGAAGACACAAAGCATAAAGCTTTTAACGACCCATCTTAATTTCCACCAAAAGGAATATGTTTTACAAGAGGGAGCCAGGAATGTGGGGGATTTATCAATGTACATACCAATACCCTAGCTGCATTCCCTGCAAGGACTCAGAAGACAGGTCCTTCACTAAGAAGTTGATAAACATATTAGTAGATAGGACACATTCAGCCTCAAAATACTTTGTGTTTATGGGGCAGGTATGACCATGGAAAATTCCTTCCATTCAATGGGCTTTCTCATTATATTGGCATTGATGGTGACCTGAAATGGAAGAAGTAGGGTAGCAGCAAATAAGTGTTTCAGACAAGGCCGATACACTTATTGCTAAAGGAAAAGTGCAAAGAAGTATCACTAATTAGGATGATTTGGGACTTTGGAGATTTATGGCTATGGCTATTTGATCACAATTTCCCTGGCAATTATATAGATGGAAGCCTATTGGAATGTGTTTTAAAATCTATACAGTGGAAATATTTCTTGTTGATTGGCCAAAATCCTGACTTAAATTGCCACAATCAAGTCATGAGCTTTGTCCTCATTCCCAGACTTAACCAAGTTCACTGATCTGGAAGCCTTTGTTAGTATTGCTACAACTATGTACTTTATATTTCAAAACGTATCACTGATATTATTTTTGATTGACAAATCATAGTTGTATATATGTATGAAACACAGTGTGATGTTTTGACACATGTAAACAATGTGGAATGGCTAAATCAAGTAATTAACATATCTGTCATCTTTCTTGCCTATCATTTGTTAGGGTGAGACATTTCAAATTTACTTTTCATTATTTTGAAATTTACAACACATTATTGTTGACTGTAATCTCCCTGCTGTGTAATGTATCTCAAAGTCTACACCTCCTGTGGTATTGCTGGATCATATAGTAGTTCTGTGTTTAGTTTTTAAGGAGGTATCATACTGTTTTCCCTAATGATTCTCCTAATTTACATTCCCTACAACAGTATGTGATAGTTCCCTTTTCTCTACATCTTTGCCAACATTTGTAAATTTTTTTGTATTTTTTGATAACAGACATTCTGTGAGGTGAGGTGATATCTCATTTTGGTTTTGATTTGTGTTTCTCTGATAGTGATGTTGAGCATTTTTAAAAGTACCTGTTGGCTATTTGAACGCCTTATTTTAAAAAAGGAGGCAGGTCTTTAGCTAACTATTTAATGGGAGTGATTATGCTCATGATGATAGCTATTGAGTTGTTTGTGTTCCTTAATAGTTCTGGTTACTAACTAATCTCTTGTCAGATGTATAGTTTGCAAATATTTTCTCCCATTCTATAGACTGTAGCTTGGCTATGTTGATTGTTTCCTTTGCTGATCAGAACCTTTTTAGTGTGATGCAATTTGTCAGTTTTTGCTTTTGTTGCCTGTGCTTCTTGGTCATGTTCAAAACATCTTTGCCTGAAGTATTTTCCTTATGCTGTCTTCTAGGAATTTCATAATTTGTAGTCATAATCTTAGCTTTTTAATTTTGAGTTGATAGTTGTAACTGGTGAAAGATGAAGATCTGGTTTCATTTTTCTGCAGGTGGATATTCAGTTTTTCTAGCATTATTTATTGAAAATACTGTCTTTTCTTCATTATCTGTTCTTGGCTTCTTTGCAAAAATGTGTTGGTTGTAAATGCATGGTGCTATTTCTGGACTACTTTGTTTCACTGATCTGTCAGTTTTTATTACAATACCATGCTATTTTAATTTCTACAGCTTTGTAGTATATTTTTAAGTTAGGTATTATATCCAGTTTTGTTCTTTTTGCTCAAGACTATTCTGGGTTGTTGGCATCCTTTGTGGTTCTGTCCAAATTAAAAATCTTTTTTTTTTCTATTTTTGTCAAAAATGACATTGGGATTTTTATAGAGATAGCATTCAGTCCATAGATTTCTTTGGGTAGTATGAATGTCACTGTACTCATTCTTTCAACCCATGAACACAGATAATATTCTGTTTACTTTCATCAGTGTTTTAAAGTTTTCAGTATATAGGTCTTTTAGTTCCTCATTGAAATTGACACTCAAGTGTTGAAATACAATTGTAAATGAGGTTGCTTTTCTTAATGTTCTTGTTGCATAATTATTTATTGTTGTATAGAAGTACTACTGATTTTGTATGTTGATTTTATATCTTACACTTTGCTGAATTTAGTTTTCTGTTCTAATGGCATTTTTGGTAGAGTCTTTAGGGTTTGCTATAGATAAAATCAGGCCATCTGCAAACAGAGACATTTTCTCACAGTATATACTTTAAATCTTCTTACAAGCCTTCCCAAAGGGACCTATGGCACTTTATTCTGGTAATTGTGCACTGCACAAAGGGAAATACCTATTTATTTTCGCTAGCTCTGAATCTACATTAATTTCTCATGACTCAAAATTAAAACTGTGGTGATCTTAGTCCATATTCCATTAACAATGTGCCAAATTGGATTATAGATCAATACTATGACTATTTTACTAATTTCTGAATATATGACTGAAGTAGATATCCTTGACAACTGATGGAATTCCCACATGGATCCTATGAACCCATGCAATGAGAGCCATATAAGAGGAAGTGGAAAGTAGGAGCACTTAATTACAATATAGTATACAAGAGCTTCCCCTTCATTACAATATAGTAAACAAGAAACAATGATGCATTCTCTTGGGCAATTAGGGATAGGAGCCACCACTAAAGATTTGAGAGATACGGAGTTAGTGATATTTATCACTCTTCTTTTAACTCCCTGTTTTCCTAGTGAATAAATCAGATGCATCTTGGGTAATGACTACAGACTACATTGACTCTAATTAGGTAGAAACTCCAGATTTAAATTTACTTTAGTAAATCAGTACAGATCATTGCACTTGGTAAAAAGTTATTGATCTGGCTAATTCTTCTTACATCATACACATTTGCAAGAAACAACAAGAATCAGTCTAATTTTACTTTGCTAGATGGGTTGAATTCACACATTCAGATGTGTTATATCCTGCTTTCAAAATCTAAGAGGCTCATCAAGTAGAGTGCTTCTGCTATCCTGGTATGATGTGAGGTGCAGCACATGTTTTCACCTCTGGGATACTTTGTACACCATTGAATCTATCTGTCCCTGTGTCTGATCATTGGCAGCTTACTGTATATTCTTAATCAAACATTTTGCCTGGAGATACTATTGGTAAGCAGAGTAATCAATCTAAAGGAACAGCTGGCACTAGTGGAGAGGAAACTTAGAGCAAGCTGGGTATTCATAAATATATTCATCACCGTATTTAATTGTTAAAAAGTCCTTAGAGAAAGGTTCGCTGTTTCATTCCCACCTTTCATTTTATTCAAGTTCCTCTATGAGTCATTTCTAAATCAGAACAATGCAGAAAAGGTAACTCTGAGTAAGGTAGTTCCCAACCTTGGCCAAGATGTCATAATGTGATGCAGTAATGGATTTTCTTTTTCTTGGCTTGTTCAATTAGCTATTGAGAGAGGTTTATTAAAGTTGCACGGTACACTTATGGATTTTTCTTTTATTCTTTCTTTTAGTTCTGTCAATTTTTGCTTAATTTATGCCAAAACTATGTCATTAAAATTAAAATGTTATATCCTTATGTTGGATTCTGCACTTATCATGATGAAATTGCCCTCTTATTTTTGTAATCATTCTTTTAAAAATTTTTGGTACTGGTGATTGAACTCAGTGGTGGCCTACCACTGAGCTACATGCATCCCCAGCCCTTTTTATTTGTTTATTTTGAGAAAGAGTATAAGTTGCCCAAGCTGGCCTCAAACTTGCAATCCTACTGCCTCAGCCTCCAGAAAAGCTGGGATTATAGGAAGGTGCCACCACACCCAGCTAAACAACCATTTTTAAAATTCTTCTTTATCATATATTCCTTTGCTCACTTTTTAAAAAGTGGCCTCAGGCCTTCACAGAGGTGTCAGCTGCTTTTGCAGATACAGAACTCCCCATAGACCTGTTCATGAACTCTCGTTGTGGTTCCAGGTCAGTGGGTGGAAATACTTGGCTTTTAAAGCATTTCCAGGTAAACTAAAACTTTACCACTTTCATCAATACTTCAGACAGACCAATGGGTGATTATTTCTGTGATGTTGTGAAATTCCCTTGTAGACACTCAGTTTTTCAGCTTCTCCCACCTTATTCCTTTAAACCCATAATATGACTCTATTACTATGACTAAATCTCAACTAATAAAATTGGTATGGATGTTGAATTTATAAAAGCAGTACGCTTGACCTAATTAGGACATACATGGATGTGTATCATGTGTGATAATGTAATATACTAAGCCCTACACCACAATGACACACTTCACATGATATGATCATCTTAACAGATGGAGCTGAAATTTTTGGCCAAACGTAGCAGTGTTAATCATAAAACTCTTAGCAAACTAGGAATAGAAGATAATTTCCTTATATGTAAGGCATATCTATAAAAAGACCTGCATCAAACATTATGCATAGTAATACAATAATGAAAATTTTATTCCTATGATGGAGAACAAAGAAAAAGAGTCAATGTTGATGCTTCTATTCAAAATTTCACTGAAGATCAAACAGGTGCTAAAAGACAAAGAAGGCAAAATGAAAAGAATGGACAAATGAGAAATAAAGTAATTGCTCCATCCAAGATAAATAATTGTGTGATTACTATATCTAAAAGAATTGAAAGACAGATTTAATATTAATAAGTGATTTTTCCAAGATATTAGAATATAAGACCAATACACAAAAACCAATTGTACTTTTATGATTTTCCAACAAACAGTAAATAAAAAGCATATATTTATAATACCACAAAAACATAATAATGGAAGAAATCTAAAAGAAGAAAAAAGTCACAGGCAAAATTTCTATTCTGAAAATTGCAAATCTTCGCTGAGAGTGATTAAAGCATATTTAAATAATTAGAGAAGTATAACCACTTAAGACTCAATATCTGAAAAATGTCAGTTCTCCCAATTCAATCTCATTTTAAAAGATACAAGCATTATTTTTTCACATCATACTGACTGTAGAATTTATAGGGAAATACGGATGGCCAAGAGTTAACCAGGGTGATCTTGACAAAGAGCCAGAGAAAGTATACTCCCAAATAGAAAGGCCGTTACAAGGTGAGAGTGCAGGAGATGGCTACTGACACAAGGACAGACAGCAGGGTAGGGAACAGAATGAAACCAATAGATAGTCCTGCACAAAATAGTGAAATGATTTGTAACAGAAGTAAAACTACGGTGAGCAAAGAATTTTATTTTTTAAACTAATGCATGTACTATTTCAATGAACATATACCTGGAAAAATATATCTCACCTATCCTACCATGTGTGTATAAATCATCAGATAAGCACTTGAATGTTCATGCCAGCATTACTAGTGAGAGCCAAGAACTAGAAACTACCTAAATGATAATCAACAGTTAATGTACAATGTTGAAATACATCAGAACAAGGAGAATAAGCAATCTATAGTCATGCACAATAATACTGGTGACTTGCATGCACAAAATGTTGAACGAGAGAATTCAAGCACTAAAGAGCACATATGGTATACACTCTTGCAAAGTTCAAAAGCAGTCAAAGCAGATCCAGAGGTAGAGGGAGTGTTCCAGCAGTGAGGGTAGCATTAGGGCCCGATGACTGGAAGAGAATGTAAGGAGGGGACATCAGTGTGTATCAGCGGTCTTTTCCTTGTTTTAAGTGCTAATTGCATGGGCACATTCAATTTGTGAAAATCTATAGGCTTTGCACATATTTGTGCCCACAGTTTCTTTATCTGCATCATATGTCTAATTTATATGCCAGAGAGTGTGTACACTTGGGAAAAAAAAGTCAACAAACTTGCTAAGCTTAAAAGATAGAATTAATCTTTTGTGAGATAAATCCAATGTGTGCTGCCTCTTCTCACCTGGTGGTTCTTGAATGTAAAACTACAGTGTGACAGGGCAGCTGCAATCAGTTATTGTGAAGCTGATGGAGTGAATGTGGTTCTTCCTCTTACGGTGTGAGCCTTCATGATGACATCAAGTCTGTCTAGCGATGAATGTTCAAGTAGCTAAATAGCAGCACTCTTCTATCTTTCTCTCCCTTTTAGTAAAATATCAGAATAACAAAATGCATTTCAGTATTTTCCTCCACTGTATATTACAAGGAGGAGCTAAATCTGCCATCTGCAGTTCTTTTGTTCCAAGCTAGATTATCTTCATATTTCTTCTGACTACTGCTCTTATTTATGCTTTGCAACACAGATGACATTTATAGATGAGAAAGGAAGGGCTATTATTCCCCTAGAAAGAGGGGTGAGCAAAAGGTACAAGGAAATATTTCGTGAACAGCGATTTATGTCTGAGGAATCCTGGATGCAGTAAGCAGCTACACTTTACCTCTTATTACTGAAAGCTTGGTCCTTGTCCCCAATGCCAATCCAATAACGAGGACACAATTTTGAGAAAAAGGAAAAAAGAAGTTTCATTGCTTTGCTAGCTAAGGAGAAACACAGGGGATTCCTGTCACAGAGGCTGTGGTTCTCCCATCAAGGGGAATGGGGATTTTAAAGAGGTGATTCAAAGGCTATATCCCTCATGTTCTCTGTTGGAGTTGTAATTCACTTACTAATTTTGGAGATGGTCATTTCTGAAAGCTTCTGGTGCCATCCCGTAAGTACTTCATTCCTGTGGTGGGTATATGTGCAAGGACAGACAATTCTGCCTAGGATGGAGAAGAAAGGTAATCCTGTTTCCTCTGAGATTAGGGAGGAAAAGAGAAAAAGAGAAAGAAACATGTTCTTTGTAAAAAAAATGTCTCAGTGACAGAGCAGTAAAGGCCGTATTCAAAGTGTAAAGTGGACAACTGTTAAACTCTCACCCTAACTAGAGGGGAAAGCCACAGTCCTCATTTTCTGGGTCAACTGAATAGGATCCCTAGCTGCCAGGGCATGAAAAATCACCTCATTTTAGAATCCTTCTCTTTCATGGAAAAGCAAATAAAATTTTAAATCAGAGTGGAATGTGGCACATGTGAGAGGATAATCATGCTAGTGATATTAGGCTACTCCTCTGTGTTCCAGATGTCTAAGAGGTATTTAATGCAAGAGTAATCTCTTTTAGGATTTCCTGATGCCATTTAATTATGATGCACATCTTTAAAAATATGAAACAGTCATATGTATTGCATATTATTCCTTATTTAATTATAGGAAAATTTTCTTTTATTCTCATTAGCATTACACAGACTGTAAAAAGTGACTGCTTATTTTCCAGGCATATTTGGGCAAATGTTATTCAGGAATCCCTTCTCATCCTCTTCCTTTGAGATCTATCCTTCACTAACCAATAGGGTGACCTTGGATAAATCACTCCATTTCTCTGTAGTTTAGTTTCTTATTTTACATATTAATAGACCTGGCTTAGATCTGTTTCCCAAAATGTGTTTGGCAAGATACAGCAATTCCCAAAAGAGTTCTGTGATGAAACAAATTTGGGAAACAGTGTTTTCAATATGTCTGATATCTGCGCTTAGCATGTAATCATTAATATGATAAAAGCCCTGAGAAGTCCTGTGGTACAGGAATCTGCTTCCCTTTATTTCACTGAACTTTTCCCAGGCTCATTTGTTGAGGTAATCCTTTATCCTTGGCTGACAACCATTAATAAGGGCCCTCAGATGAAATGACTTAATCTACTTCCTTCAGGATATCCTAAATTTGATAATTGCCAAGGTCTCTCCAGGTTCATATTTCATTGCAACACCAAATGGCCATCTCTAAGTACATTAAAAATCTGGTAAATCTGGCTTAATGTCAGGTTTCCTCCTTATACATTCAGTCTTGAAATGGCCATTGTGTGGCCGGAGGCAAAATTAGAATTTCTCTCAGCCTCACTTTTTTTCATGTAAGTATCTTTACAAGTATGCTATAAAATATGAAAATGCAGACATCTATGCATGATACAATTGAAAACCAGTAGGTTCTCATGCTGTAAAAATGAAAGCAGGATGAAGAGCTGGATTAGAAGCTGTAATAGATGTGAGGACCTCAGACACGTTCAGTGGTTTTTGAAATATTAGTAAGTTGAAGTCCTTTTGACCCTTAAATAAGATAATTTCAGGACAAAGAATAAGTATGCTCTCCCCTCCACTACACACGAATGGAGTCTTTTTTGGAAATTGTTAATTTCAAGATTTTCCAATGTAGTATCTCTACGAACAACAAGACATCTCTGTTACATCCTGGGGATTAAAAATGCCCATGGAAGAGGAAGCCACAGCAATTCTCAATGATCCTGTGATCTTTAAGACATAGCTGAAGCTAAGGGATACCAGAGCTGATAGGGCCTCACCAGTGTGTGAGCCACTCCCTTAAGTAGGAAGTAAATTGTTTCCACAATCCTTAAAAAGCAGTTGTCAAGGATGCAGAAGAACATTCCTATAGTAAGTCACTTGATTCTTCTGTGGGGAGGAAAATATGAACTTGTCTGACCTCATATGTTCTCACAGGAAAAGTTCTTTGGGTAAAAAATATAGCTACAAATACTAGCTAACACAAAACATCATAATGACTGATTAATGTAGCTCCTATTACTAGTACATCTCAAGAGGAAAGTCAGGATGCTTAGACCAAGCACATACCACTGAGTGGAAATCATCCCTGGTACAGGATTTCAGGCCATTGCAAGAAAGGTTTGAAATAACGGAGGCTCAAATGGGGGCACTTGTCAAGTTAATGGATTCCTCTGTATCCTGGAAAGAAAAGTAAAAAAATTCAATAAAGTTTACATTTTTCCTGTGCTCCTGTTTCACACTCATCATCTTTCCCATCTTTAGTTGGGTTCTTGAGAGACAGCCTACATATGTACTATGAATTAATGTCCCTTTGTGCTTCATATCTTTAATTAGACTAAAGCCCTTTAACAGTAAGATCTATTTATTGAATTTCTCTTTTTTCCCTTCTTTGTATTTAGAAGGAAGCTTATCTCAAAGTTTGAGATCAGTTAAAAAAAATCTATATCTGTAGAATGGATGCATGGATTAATAATAAATAGATATATACAGAAATTATAATTTTATTTTTTTCAGATTCAGTTTTTAAAATTTTCTTGTAAAATATGTTAAACTGTATTAGCCAGGGTTTTCCATAGAAGCAGAAACAAAATTATACGTAGAGAGAGAAACTGGCTCACATGACTATGGAGGCTAAGAAGTCTCACAAATCAGAGAGCAGATAGGCCAGTGGGGTAATTCAGTCTACATCTGAGAACCAAGAACTAGGAGCTGCATTGCTGAGGGCAGAAAACAGATGCCCCATCTCAGAGATGGAGAAGCAATACACAAGTTTACTATTTTTGTTCTACTTAGGCCCTTAACAGAGTGGACAATGCCCACCACACTGGTAAGAGTGATCTATACTCAAGCTACCAATTCAAAAGTTAATATCTTTCAGAAAGATTCTTGCAGACTCACCCAGGAAATAATGTTTAACCAGCTATCTGGGCATCTCTTAGCCCAGGCAAGCTGACACATACAATCAATCATCACATAAACACACAAACATTTATAAGGAATGGTATGAGTTACTAAACGTATAACCTGGACACCTAGACAGAGAACATCTGCATCTGCCTCCTTGCATACTCAGAGATAATTATTATACTGATCTTGCTGTTTTAATTCCTCTGTATATTTTTATTACTTATTTATGAATAGCCTAACAATACAAATTATTGTTTTATACATGTTTTAAATGTTATGCCTTTATTACATTGCACTCTTGTGTACTATATGACTTACTTGTGCAGTCAACATTATGTTAGCAAACAAAACCATATATAGTACACATACTTACTCTGCATGCTGTGGTATGCTGTCCATTTTTCTTTTCAGAACTCTCAGAACTTAGCTACTCATGCCTTCTGCTACTGGGTGTGTTGATTGCTGATTACTGCCACCTGAGATCATCTCCAGGCATTTCTTTATCTAGAGATTCTTTAACCAAAGAAATGTGCCTTGCCCCAAGTTATTCCTTCTTAAGGACAACTATTCATGGAGGAAAAGATGAAGGTACAGAAGTATGGCTCACTTGCTTTGATTTTAGATGACTTAGGAAAGCTGTCAAAATTGCAGAGCTCCACATAGGACTAGCTGAGGTCTTTCTTCTGATAATATTACAGTAAAACATCTCTTTCTACCCATCATGTCTCAATTATTCATCCACAGGTATTGCCCCAAGAGTCAGACTCTGTTTTCTCAGAACCCAGCCTTTGACAATGCTCTTCTACTTAAGTTGTTTTCACTGCTAAATAGTGCTCCCTTGTACAACCATACTATAATTTATTTATTCATTCTATGATTGATGGGAATCTAGATTGCTTCAAGTTCTTTTTTATATTGAGTATTCATATAGATTTAAAAACCCCTCGGTGTCTGAACAAGGAGAAGGGCTCTGTCCTTCCTTGATTCAATAGGATTTCTATTCCTCCATTGTAGCACATGACCTAAAACCACCACAGTTGCTCTGTGCACAAGGTGTAAGAATTTCCTTCTCTTAACCTTAAACTGTTCAGAGCCGTTTCATTTTACACAGGTTGTAATGTAATGTAATTGAATTTTACCTTTAAGACCAAATAAATGATTGTGTTTATCTAAATCCTATCTACGTTAATGGGACTTTGGGGGATCCAGTTCATAAACTCCTGTTCCTCCTGTGTTCTGACATCCTTAATATCCTGTTATGTTGTATCATGGGATTCTCATACCCTAAGCAATAACATTGCTATTAAGCTTCTCTGGTCTGCATAACAAATTGGCTTTCAACTTAGGGCCCTTTATTTTTAATTTATTAATATTTGATTGTTCAGAATACAGTTTATTAAAACAATTTAAACTCTGTAATATTCATGATATACTTCAAAAGGACACATGTTAACTGATCATTTACATATTTACTGCTTGAAATAGCCCTGTCTCAGAGCTGATATTTTTACTGAATTTCTTGCTTTATTTATGGTTAATTTTGTTCCCACATGTCATATGCCAATTGGTAATCCCTACAAAAACAGTGGGAACTCATGAAGTGTTTAAGTAATTTTTCTTTTACATTTATATTAATTTGCTTTTGTTTTATGTTTTCAAATAAGAATTTAAGTTTGCTAGCAATTGTCGGAAATTTAAATAGGTGTAAATGTGAATTAAACAAACTATTCTTTTCATATATGACTTCAGTGAGACCTAGGGGGTGGAAACCTCCCCCCACATGCCTCTCAGAATTAGAAGATATAGGCTAGGTCTTGTCCATTTCTGGTAACTTGTCCATTACTAATTTATTGTGTCTTATAAATACTCTTCTGAAATTTTCTTCCACCAAAATGTAAGAAGAAATGCTGTGATCTGGAATGACATTGTTTTCCTTCTATACTATAGGGGCCCAGGCCAAGACTATCCTGTGTCCACTCATGTTGGACTCTGTCTTTGCTTGGACCTCTCTGCTCCATAGGCTCTGTGTCCCCATCAGGAGACAGAAACACTTGGATACAGATACACCTCTTAGTACTTTATGGATTTAAAAAAGTAAGACATGAGAAAACTCTGTCCACAATTGTCATTAACTCATCATGGGAAATACTTATAGAGCATTTTGCTATACATGCCTTTCTCTAAGGAAAAAAAAAATCAGACATATCAATTGTGGAATAAGAAAAACAAACAAAATGTCTTCAACAGTATATGATCAGGAAACAGAT
The DNA here is from genome assembly GCA_004024805.1 of Geosciurus inauris. Classification (NCBI taxonomy): domain Eukaryota; kingdom Metazoa; phylum Chordata; class Mammalia; order Rodentia; family Sciuridae; genus Geosciurus; species Geosciurus inauris. The sequence continues at coordinate 17,773 of PVHX01024500.1, forward strand.
CACTTAAAGTACACCCAGTTTCTCTGACTACAAGTAAAGCCCTGCTATGGGACCAACCTCTAAATATTCATTAGTTGAACTTTAAATGTAGAGTAGTGTAGTAGGCATATTTAAAATTTTGGATGAGATATACCACATATGAGCTGAAAAGCAGGAAAATGTAACCATGTATGAGCTGAAAAGCAGGAAAATGTAACATTTACTTAAAAGTTTAGAAGTGTATGGGTTTACAGATGAATGAGAAGTTATACTCCATTTATGTATGATGTGTCAAAATTCATTCTGCTATCATGTATAACTAATTAAGACAATTAAAAGAAGAAGAAAGTAAGATTAATGATAATATCTAAAAATAATGTTGCCCAACTCTGGCTCATAAAAATGCATTGATTAAAAAATGTATATAAAACTAAACTTGTGAATATAATTTTTTTGAGTCTATGAATATCCTAATTCTATCCCTGAAACTTAAGTAGGAGCCAATATTTTCCATTCTTAGCACTGAGCTCATACAAGGCAGTATTTGTGGCAAAGACCATTTCTCATCTTCAGAAAATGGATTCAGCTGACAGAAAGGAAGATATATCCCATGTAAACAAGAAGCACTGAATGTGCAGTGCCTCTGAGAGCCCTAGGGAAGCACCTGCCTGAAATTGTCAACCAAGGCTTGAGGAAAGAAAACCCAGGGCGGGATCCAGCTTCCTCCCTGGGTGGCCCCAAGAAAGGTCTGTCTTCCACATGTGCCTCCCTGCTTGGGAGTCCTCACAGACACCTGGGCCACATCACTGGCTTTGTACCTGGGACTCTCTCCTCTTACCCCCACCTTTTCTTTTTACTTCCTCCCCTCCCCTCACTTTTCCCTGCCTCCACAATTGCATTCTGGGATTTGCATGCCACTCAGAAGCCTAGCAGGAAATCAGGAAAGCCCCATGTGGACATAAATTCAATAAACAAACAACAACAGAAAAAAATATGTGGGACTGACTAGAGTGACAGGCAGCAATTGCTCACATTTGGGGATGAAATACTTATTTCCCACCCTGCCTGCCCCTATTGTGAGACACAGTTTGAAGCCCAGGGAAGGGAGATACTATTTTGAGAATGTAGAAACGCCTATAGAATGCTCTCTTCCTCAGGCTCCTTGATTGCTTCCTAATGCTCACTTCAGAGTAGACTGAAAGCCTGGGGTATTTCTGTGTATTTGCTGCATGAAGTCTTCACCTTCTACCCAATGCCACTGTCTCCCACCCTTTAGAAGAGAGGGGTCTGGGGTATGGCTCATGGTAGAGCTCATGTCTGGTACGCCTGGATTCCACTCCAGCACCAAAGGAGTGGTTTGGAATTGCCCTCTTTTCTGAAAACTGGGCCTTCTAACACACTGCTGCTTAGTTAATCTTTCTTTAATGGGCACTGGTGTTGGAATTGGAGTATCTGGGAGGCATCTCTTCCACTCCCTTGCTGTATGACTTTTGGGAAGTCACTCAGTTTCTCTGAGTCTCAGTTCTCTTATTTCTGAAACCTCCCATAAGATTGTTCTGGGAGGTATAAATTGTGTATATGATACATCTGCCATATTGGAGGTGTGTCATAAAATTTAGCCAGAGTTAATATCAAGCCACTCTTCTGCTTCAGAGCCTGTAGTGGATTCATGTTAATTACAGTTCCTTTGCCATCTGTCTTCATATATGAATGTCTGCAATCCAAATTGTACTTCTCTATTCTGGGATCTCAGGTTTCCCTAACAGGCATATTACTATCCATGGACTGATGATCCTTTTCTGTGTTACAGAGACACTGTGCTCCCTTTACCCTCATGACCTGGATTGATCTTCTCCCTAAAGGACTTACCTTCTCATGAGTTTATTGACAAAGATTTTTTCAAGGCTGAGGAATCTGATTAATTCCGTAAGTGGATGACATTTCCCTAATTTAATCATTAACTTTGCATTTATTCATCTCCTCCAACAAATTATTCCCAGAGCTCTGTGCCAGATGCATTGTTTGGAATTGAGAAATTAGTAAGGCATACATAGTCCTTGCTTTCAGGTAGCATATAATCTAGGGAAGGAAATCAGAAAACAGTTGAAGATAAAGAAATTGCTAACATAGACAGCAGGTCCCAGCCTCGCTCTTGGGGTAAACTGATTTGTTGAGTCATTTTAGTTAACATCTGAGTGTAGAGGGAGAGGGTAAGACTTATAATGTCTGATGCTGATTGAAGGAAATCCTGAGCTTTCTTGGCCTGTAGTCTCCCTCAATGCCAGCACGTGTCTCTCTGTCCTTACCATTGAATCCCATTTATTACTCCAGTGGCTGACACCAGGGAAGGAACTCAAGAGAGGTATGGAAATACAAAACTCAAGTTGGTCCTCTCATTGGCTTCCTGTAAGAATGGGCATAGAGTGGTTCTGCTCTTTTTCCTCTATGGAGACCTAAGGGAAATCCACATTGACAGTTAAGTATAGCCCAGCATCTCTTAGTATCCAAGCCTTGTTCTGTCATTCATCAATTTATCTTTCCAAGGACATGTATAACAAATACCTGTACTCTCTATGTGTGGGGAATGCCCCACCTCATTATGTATTAAAAGAAAGCAGAATTCACTTCCTAGGAAGAGGAAAAATGCTAGATACTCAATTTCCCAACTTCTCATTTAGCTGGGCTGCAGAGATGTGATCTTGACTCCACCAAGCCTCCACACTTGATTTTGATTCTAAAGCTAGTGAGCCAAAACAAACAAAACAAAACAAAACAAAACAAAAAGCAGGAAGAGCCATATCAAAGTACAGAGCAGTACCAGTGGCAGTGGTGATAATTCATTCTTAAAGACCTGGGTACTTAAGTCCTGTCACTGGACATGTGGCATAACTTTGGCCCTTTTTTTTTTAAACCTAATTGTATGGTATGCAAGCACTGTTAATTAAATCCTCTAAGAAATGCAGCACATTATACGTTATACAATATCTTCTAGTAAATTTATTTTGTGCTCAAATTGGGCAGAATTAGAGTCTATTAATTGCAACAGAAAAATCTAACTCAATACTCTCCTGTAGATCTGTCTGAGAAGAAATACATGTAGGTAAATAAACAATTGCCATGTAATGTTTCTCCAGAATTTATTAAAACCTCTTTAGAAATGGTCTATATTTCCTGCCTGTTTCAGGTCCTAACGCATGTTAGATTCACCAGTTACTTGCCAGCAATATTTATAGGATGCAGTAGTTCCTTGGGAAAAAAAAGCAACTGTTAACACGAAGTAAGATTTCCTTTTATTTGAAAAATCTTGCCTCCAAAGGAATCAGCTTTCTCCCCTCACCCAGAAATGGGAATTCAGTGGAAAAGCATATCTAGTCTTATTTGTCAATATTGTTTGTATGCTATAAAGAACTTTAAAAACCACCTAGTCTAAATCCAGTCCTTGAATTTCCTTACTCTTCTGTCATGTACAGGTAGCCATTATACTTGGCTTTGATATCTCTAGTGACAACGAACCTGCAAACCTTATGAATAAAACACTTCTATTGTTGCACAACCCTATATTTGGAGAATTAGCTCTCATATTAAACCAAAATATGTAAATATGTTTGTATCCACTTTGTTCATAGAGAATAAATCTATTCCCTCTCAGTATGCAGTTTATGTCATTTTTTAAAATCTCATCGTTGTATGTATTCCTTTTCAGTTCATGTTGAAATAATAGCACAATGCAGAACTTAACAAATAATAGCTCTTTTTGCTCCCAGTTAGGCTGCAGAAAATTCTAGAAATTTCCTTTTTCTAAAATTGCTCCTTCTTTAACAGAAAAAAAAACTCTAGATAAACTAAAACAAAATAACATCTTTTCATAGGACCATTGAAGAACTTCAGAAGCAGAGAAACTCAAGTAAACCAAATTTTGTAGAGCATCAAGCCATTCCTGGGTGGACAAGGACCAGCTGATGCTCTTGTGCTTGGGACCGATTGCCTCTTGGTTACGGAAGCATGAAGGAGCAAGTTTATAACTTAACTTCGCTGAGACAAAATTAAATCAGATGACTTTTAATGATATGTATTGGCAAGGATTACATTAATAAAGATTCTCAAACATAAAATTATCCCTCTTTCTAGTCTTGTGGCTTAGATCTCAAAACCCTGCTAAAGAGAAAAATGGAGTTCACCCTAAAACTTTCAAAAGCAGAGTTGAACTTAAATCAAGTAAGGTTTCAAGTAGCCTATTTAGATCAGTATTTGATTGGAATGAATGATGAACTTTTCCCCAGCTCACCGACAGAGGGAGGGTGTGAGGTCTCGAAAAAAAATATCATCTTCAGTCTTTCATGTTTTATAGCAATGTTTCATGTCTGCTGTAGAGTAAAAGGTATTATAGTGCAAGAAATGGAGCACAAATAGAAACTGCAATTAAGAGAGCTTTCTTTTTGTTAAAAAGAGAGAAAGTCAAAACAAACAGGTTCACAATGACCTGCATGTTAAAATAAGTAGGCCAAGATTTTGCACATGTTCTACAAGTGTTAAAGAACTTGGAGCAAAAAGCAGACCTTGGTGAGCCTATAGGGAAAAGAAAAAAAAAAAACCAGCAAGAAACACATATTGGAAGAAAAAAATATCTGAAATTAAAAATTCATTAGGTGGGCTGAGATTGTGGCTCAGTGGTAAAGCGCTTGCCTGGCATGCATGAGGCACTGGGTTCGATCCTCAGCACCACATAAAAATAAATAAAGACATTGTGTCCATCTACAACTAAAAAAATATTTAAAAAAAATTCATTAGGTGTTGCAGCAAAATGAATCAGAAGATGAATGATAATGGAAAAACAGTTTAGGTCAATCAAAATTATCTAAACTAAAAATCTGAGGAAAAAACTGAAATAAAATCAAAATATATTACTAGATACTTAGACTAAATCAAATGATTGAGTCCATGAATTGGAGTGGCACGTGGAGATATTTTGAAGATATAATGGAAAAGCATCCTAAAATAAAACATGACATCAGCTCGCAGATCTTAGCAGCTCAGCAAGATAAGCACAAAGGTTATAGCAAGATAAATCAAAAGAGTAAAGAAAAAAATCACAAAGGCAGCCACAGGAAAAACAGGCATATTACATGTTAGGAAACAAAAATAAGAGGGCCGTTTAACATTTTCTCAGGAATGAGGGGAAAAAAAAGAATTGCAATTGCTTCTTTATGGTGATTGGAAAACCTGACACTCTGGAATTCTATATTTTGTGGGACCAAAAGGAAGCTGAAATAAAGATGAAATAGTAGCCTAAAGAGTTAGACACCAGTAGACCTTTATTGTAAGAAATGCAGAAGGAAATTCTCTAGGTTAAATGAGAATAATTCTAGAAGGAAGCCAAATATCATGAATAATGAAGGATACATGAGTGAAAAATATGTGGTAAAATTGTTTTTACAAAATTTATGCTTAAAGCATGTGTGACTGTTTAAAGCCAAACCAAATTACAAAGGCATTAACAGAGTTTATAACACATAAAGAAGGACATTTAAGGATTTCAGTTTCTCTAGATCCAATACTTGTATTTTTGTGTGTAGTTTTGATAATTGCCATCCTAACAGATGTGAAAAGTTCTCTTATTGTGGCTTTGATTTGCATTTCCCTGATGTTCCAATGCTGTTGGTGAGAATGCAAAATTGTTCAGCCTCTGTGGAAAACAGTATGGAGTTTCCTCAAAATGGTGAAAATAGAACTACCATATGATCTGCTAATCCCACTTCTGTGTGTTTACCCAAAAAAATTGAAATCAAGAAACTGAACAGTCATGGGAGTCTTTGTGGGCTAATTGATACACACACAAAAAAGTGCACATATTTAATATGTATAATTTGATGAATTTAGACATAAGCAAAATGTGATAATATCACCCAAATCAAGGTAATAGACATGTCTAGCATAAACAAGTTTATGCTGTTCAGATGGAACACACTTGGAGCCCTGTTTATCTCCAGTCTAGATGACTTCATCTGTGTCCTATCATGTATCAGTAGTACTGCTATTGCTGTCAAATTATGGAATTCAATTATTCATTCTTTCATTGATTATTTAGTTATATTCACAAGTTACTGGTTCTTCACTATTTTCCAAGAACTTCACAGGGCCCTAGTGATAC
>PVHX01024501.1:0-23956 GCA_004024805.1 Geosciurus inauris
TCTAATGTCTTTTATTGCTGGTTCTTCTAAATTAGACCCCAAGTTACTTGGGAATCATGATTGGGTCTTATTTTGCTATATACCCATCTCAGTCCCCAGTGCTGAGAAAAAGTATTACAAAAAGCTGATTTATTAGTTGGCAGATTAATTATAGTACCTAACATTTGTTGTGTATTTAATACACTCCAGGCATAATTCCAATCCAACTAACTCTCAAGAAACTCAATACATGAAATGCTTTTAAGTACTCCATTTTAATGATGAGACAACTGAGGTACATAGAGGTTAAGAGATTTACTCAAGGTCATATAACAAGTATGGTCTCAATGACAGCCTGCTTAGTCAGTTTCTACAGTTTCCATTATACTAAAGCTTCTACATCTTCTGACATTACTATCTCTTAAGACATTTTTTTCCCTCCTGATATCTTTATGCTTATATTTCAGCTAGAGTGACTTCTACTGTTTTCTGTGCTTTGTAGAAGGCATTGAATATAATGTCTAATCTGAGAGTGGTGTGATATTACATATGGCTTTCTAAATATGTCATGAAATTCTGTTAAGGGGATGTGGTTTCACCATTTCATCTGTGACTGAAAGGTGATGAAGAATCTATTTGGACTTTACGTGTTCAATAATTTTTTTATTGTTCTAATGCCTAATGCCGTATTATTTGATCTTCTCAGTTATTAGGAAGGAATAAGAAAACCAAATTCAGTGGAGTGCCATATTTTCCAGGAGATGAAAGTTCTATGTAGCTTATATTGGATTGTGTACCTTTATGTAATACTGAGGCCAGAATGCCAAAATTATATTTCCCAGAATTCCTTGCAGTTACCATTCTTGAATAATTTAGATTCCATCAATCATAAGCATTTGTATGAGACTTGACTACTAAATTGAGTTAGTTTAGGAAAGATGCAAGGTCAGAGATACCGATTTTTGCATATGCTGATTATGGCAACAGAAATAACCAGTTTTCCAAACTCTTTGGCAGCTTTCTGATATAGCTTCCTAATCAAGGGAAGATTTCCATAGCAACTCAATTCATCAGTACTCTTCTTGGAAGCTCAGCCTAAAGTGTGTTTCTTCAACAATTGTTTTTCCACTTAACATACTTTCATAAACCCCTTCTGTTGTTGGTAGAGTGAGTTCTGCTTTTAAGTGAATCTAACTGATGCATCTGTATCTGACTGATACATTCTTCATTAGAGTTGTTAAATATTGTCAGGTTTTATAGGAGCATCTCAGGACAGAGAAGTAACAAATATTTATTTTAGAATAAAATGTTGTGGCCATTGGTTGTTTATTCCTATTGGTAATCCTTTTATTATCCTTATAAAAATAGAAACTCTGAAATAATGTGAATAATATAGCATTCAGGTTTTTAATTTTACTCCATATGTTATTTACTAAGTGCCAATTTTTTTTGCCAGCATAGGTCCCTATGAGAGACACTGCAGTGAGAAAAACAGTCTCCATGTAACTAACAGTCTTCCCCACCATCTCAGAGATTAAATTAACTTCTCATGCATGGTTAGTTTGCCAAATCAGTTGAAAGTATGTCTGAAGCTTAAGATATTCACAATATCTTATAATAAAGAGTGCTTATTTTGGGAGTTACATTACTAATTCAAAGGGTGGACTGCTTATTAATCCATAAAATGGGGATTTATTTTTATTTCTCATAGTGGGGATAGCAAAAAAATAGAAATAACCCTTCAGGGAAATGGTTATGAATCACTTATATGCAGATAAATCAATTTTAAAAATCTATTTGGCTCTAGTGATGGGAATTGTAGTCATTTTTAACTCTTAGTACTAGTAATAATCTAGAGAACCCGATGAGAAATGATAAAAGCTTTCTTTAACAGTTTGCATTAAATCGAAACTCAGGTTGTTATTATGTAACATATATGCCACTTAAATCATCCCAAGTGCAGGAAAGCCATATAAAAATGGCCCATCAATTTATCTACAATATGGTCATATTCAAAAATAATATAAGAGAACTTTGCTCAATTGTATTAATTTCAGTTTCAAAAGTAGTAGTTTCAAAATAGACTTTGCATGCAATTTTGTGTTACATTAGGAAAGAGGGCAGATATTTGCAGAATATTTTTAGCTACAAAATAATTGGAGTACTTGTGTGTTGGGATGTTTTTTATTGAAATTGTCAAGTTTAATATTATTTGTTTCAACATAACTATAGGTTGGCATATCCATATCCAATCACCAAAATTAGAATATATATCTTATGCTTATTCTTCTAAAGCAGAAATAGAGAAGTATGACTACAATTCTTTCATAGGGAATGGATGTTAATAGAAGATGTTTCATGGGGGATGAATGCTAATGTTAAGAGAAGTTAACCTAGAAGTTAAGATCTTCATAGTAAAGGACATAATACTTAGAGTTGTTTGTAAAGTCCCAAATATGTGGCTATGTACATCTACTTATGTTCTTTTTTTTCCCCTAGGAGAAATGGAGGACAGTGGGAAATTAAAGAATATTAGAAAATTCTCAGCACAGTAGTAAAAAGGGACATGATGGTGGTAGTGTAGAGGACATGAGAAGACAGCAGTGCAGATCAGTAGAGAGTGGAAATCTCAAACCCATCTTTCCCTGGAACATCTATTGCAACCCAAACAAAAGGTAATGGTCAAAAAATTAATGATAAAGGCATCTAGTATATAAAATGGTTCTTAACTGTGGAAAGAATGGTACAAATCTCCTATTCATGTCTACTTATCAGCCTCCATTTGCTCTCAATTGTGGAGTTTCATGAAGATTTGCACAGACCCAATGGGGATCTAATGAGATACTTAGCCTTGACATGTAACTTGTATTTGTAATGAGTTCCGAATGGTTGACAATTTGTTAGGATGTCTTATTTCTTTAGAAACCAGATGAATATAGAATAACAAAGCCCCAAAGGAAGATGAAACTTTGAAATCTATGTTTTTAGTTTTTAATAAAATTTTTGTGCATTAATTTAGGAAGATAGTAAAAGGGCTAAGTGATCTGTAATTAAAGATAAAGTACAGTATCTGGAGCTTAGTAGATATTTTATACATCTTAGCAATTATTTGCAGAATATTTTTAGCTACAAAATAATTGGAGTACTTATGTGTTAGGATGTTTTTTATTGAAATTGTCAAGCTTAATATTATTTGTTTCAACATAACTATAGGTTGGCATATACATATCCAATCACCAAAATTAGAATATATATCTTATGCTTATTCTTGTAAAGCAGAAATAGAGAAGTGTATTAAAGCTATAACCCCTCTATTTCATGTAAGTTAAGTGTCCAAGGACCCTTCGGAAAATATGAACGTAACTTTCAGCCTGTACATCAAATTTCCAAGTTACCAAGTTCTTGTCTTATTATATTGAGTCAGATTTCTTATTTAGCAGCCCAGTTTCTTCAAACTGAGACCATTTCTTTGTTTTTCTATCCCCTGTAATCCCCTTGGAGTTCAGCCCTAAGGCAAGATCCTTCTACCAGCTCGTCAGAATCCTTCCTGAATTTTCATGGAATGTCCATTTCCACACTCCTTTGCTCCTGCCTGAGCATTCACATGTTAGCTATACTCTGACTTCTCTAATGGCATGTCCACATGGTCTGGAACTGAGGTATCATTCATGTTTCTCATCTCTGTGGTACATGTATTTTTAAGCTACAGTGATCTCAAGGCCTGAGCTCCCCTCTGACATGAGATGATTTGAATAATAATGTGCTAGTGAGTAATTTAGACAGACAAAACACCAGAAAGAGTAGAGTAAGAGATGCTTGCTGTTTTTCTCTATTTTTATTGCAGAGAATATTAGGAAAAAACCTGTTTAAATGCCAATATAAGCAATAGGGAATGAATCTATTATATTCTTAGAATTCCATTACATTAACTAAATTGAAATAAACTTAAAAATATCTTCTCTATTTTGGGGATTCTGTTCCTTCTTTCCTGAGAAGAGTAATGCAATCAGTTGTTATTTATTTATGCAATAATTGTTATTTCCAGTCATTTGGAACTTTCAGATTCCTTTAAAAACCTTCCTTTGGTTTATTGTGTGGTGATATAGTTCTTAAATTCACCTCCCCTGGACTACTTTTTAATATCCATTATGTCAAAGGAATGAAATAGAAGTATTTTTCTGGTCACCTGTAATCCAAAGGAAATCCATATAAACCAAGTCAATCTAAATAATTTGTCCATCTCTGTGGTGACTCTAATCACATCTCTAAGATTGAATTTGCTTTAGAGTTCAATACCCAGGTGGGAATAAAGAAACATGATATCTAAATATAGATTTCCTACTTATCTAGAAAGTGAGTTTGAACACATTATTAAATGTATTTAAGAGCCTGTTTTCCCATTTGTATTACAATACATCACATAACTCATTATCCAGTATACATGGGTATTTTTAAAGTTCAAGTTGCTTTGGTTCTTTGTATGTTGAATTATGTTAAGTCCAATGTACAATCTTCCAGCAAAGGCCTAAGGATTATCCGTTGGGTAATATTCACCAAATATCACCAGATTATTATATTATTCTTCCACCTTCTATTTACTGGTTTTCTAAATATTTTCAACACAATTTTTATTACTGTGATCATAAAATTAATGTATATTCCTTGCCGGAAAAGTTCAAAGGGAATAAAGAAGAAAAATGTCTTTAAGGTTTGTTCAGAGCAATCACCAATGTTAACAGAGTTTAACTGATGTTTTTAAGCTGCAAAATTCTATTTGAAGTCTGCAAATGATAGATTGTGCTTTGACTTTCATTTATCCTAAGGCTTATTGACTTTTCTTTTAACCTTACCTTTGAATGTTAATTGTTTCTAATGAGAATACCAAACATCAGTAAAATAAACCATTTAGCTATAAGAGTTAATTTAGTTTCAACCTGCTAGCCCACTGAATAATGATGGATTCAGCCATAACAAATAGTCAGTATAATAAATGTAAATATAAGCTACAATATTTCTCAAAAGTTACAAAACTAAGAAATAGCCTTCATTCAACTTTGTTTTCCTTCTCTGTAATTTTTCCTACAATTCAATATATCATTTGTCTCCCTAGTTTTGTTCCTTTATTATTAAACACTTATTATTAATTTACAGCCTCAGCTTCACTTTGCAAAAGACGAATCTAAGTGAAGTTGAGTAATAAATGAATGAATGGAGGACAATGAGAAACAGACCTGATTCTACTCATTCTCTGTTCCTATGTCACAGTCCTTTTGACCATATCATGCAGTGGAAAATTAAATATATTTTAATTTATTTGCAACTAAATTTGTTTAAAGCTTTTTACCTCCTGTAGTTCTGCAAGGGAGGTTTCTGGGTATATTTTTGTAGGCTAAAGCTTGAATAAGTTTGCATTCTTAAACTATCCATGAATTAGGTGGGAGGATGTGAAGTGAGGTAAAGATAGGGAGGATTCTTGTCCTGAAGCCCACAGAAATTTTGGGAAAAGGCTTCTCAGTAAGACTGAAGATTCACTCTAAGACAAGTCACAGGCAAATACAAGTAGAAGAACTTATTGCAATACTTCTGTTGACTATGTCCCATTCTCACTGATTCCCTCTCCTATACACTCTTACCCCATGCCCACCCTCTCTGCCCTAGACTAGAACTGATATTCACCTGTGTAATTTTCCACTGCATCAGCATGATTGTACTGATTACTAATAATTCATATAGATTGATATATGTCTTCTCCCCTGAGCCTCTGCATGCCATTTGTTTTAGTCAGCTTTTTTGTTGCTGTGACTAAAAGACCTGACAAGAACAATGTAGAGGAGGAAAAGTTTATTTTGGCTCATGGTTTCAGTCCATGGTCAATCAACTCCATAGCTCTGGACCCACGGTGAGGCAGAGTATCATGGCAGAAGGGCATGGCAGAGAAAAGCAGCTCAAGACATGTCAGGAATTAGAGAGAGCTCTGCTCACCAGGGATAAAATATAAACCATAAAGCACAACCCCAGTGACCAACTTCATCCAGCTACACCTACCTGCCTATAGTTACTTCCCAGTTAATCCATCAAGGGATTACCAATTAGGTTAGACCTCTACTAATCTAATCATTTCACCTGTGAAAATTCTTTTATTGTGTCACACATGAGTTTTTTGAGGATACCTCACATCTAAACCATAACACCATTCATTGCCTAGCTCCTCCATAATATTGACCCATGATCCATCAACCAGAGGGCTAATGCTTCATGGACGAGGAACTCCAGGACTTTGTCCCAGTGAATATATTGCTTTCATCATTCTGAATGTTTAATGCCATACCACATAACACACCCTTGTTAGATGTCTAATAGCACCATTTATATACACCAATATCTGTATGTCTCCATTTCCATAAACTCTTTTGGGAAAAAAAAAAGGTTGCATGGAATAAAAAGTCAAAAAGGAAGGAAGAGACAAAGTGTCTTAGTTCATTTTCTGTTACCATAATAGATACTGGAGGCTAGGTAATACAAAAACAAAAGAGGCTTATTTTAGCTCACAATGCTAGAAGTTCAAGAGCATGGCACTGGAATGTGCTCAGTTTCTGGAGAGGGTATCATGCTGCCTTAACCCACGGCAGAAAGCAAAAGGGCAAGAGCACATGCAAGCAGAACAAATGGGACATCCTTGCTTATAACAACCCTTTCTCAAAATAACTAGTTCAGTTCCATGAAAGTGAAAACTCACTCCCATGAGAAGGATTAATCTATTCCTGAGAGCTCTGCTTCCAAGACTCAAATATCTCTCAGAAGGTCTGACCTCCTAACATTGCTGCATTGAAACTTAAACCTCAACATGAGTTTGGGTGGAGACACAACCCAACAACAGTGATGGAAAGGGGGAGTGGTGTCTACTAGGCAAAGAGAGAGGTTGGACAGTAGCTAATGTATTCTTACAAAGGGACTTTGTGTTCTAATGCACAAAAGCAGTATGTCTTCAAGGAAGTGGTTACCATATAGTACATGGTTGAGGATGAGGGCCTTCTCCCTGTCCATGCACAGAAACCCATACAGTTTGGGTCACTGGGAGTTTATAAATTAAGGGGACTACTCATGCATTTAAGTAATGGTGGCTGACTACTGATTCTATTAATATTTTGATTTGCCCAGGAAAAACTTGAGCTTACTAGTTTCCCTCTCTTTCTCTCTTTTATAAGTTTTCCTCATCAAAAATTAGTTTGGGGGATAGAAGAGTCTTAGAGAGCACTCATTCAGTTCAGAATTCCATCAGATCACTAAATCTTCTTGCCAATATATGTAACACTTTATCAACCAAGGAAAGAGGAAGAAAATACTATCTATTGCTCACTTGCTATGATTCTAGACACACTGCTGTGTGCTTTGCATATATCCTTTAGTCCCTCATGTGAACCCTTTGATTATGCCAGTTGATAGATTAAGGATATTGATCCCAGAAAGGGTATGTATCTGATCAATATCATACAAACACTAAAGTGTAAGGTCCAGAATTTGAGTTCAAGCCTCAAATTCCCCAAAGCCTATATATAATCTTATAAGCCTATATCTAATTCCCCAAAGCCTTTATATAGAGGCATCATGGTGATGCCTCTATAATATGTAGACAAACCATATTCACTTCTAGAAAGAAGTTCCTATTTGTGACATAAGCCAATTCCATCTTTAGCCAGTCCAAAGTCCAGTGAGAAACTGGGGAGCTTACTTTATCACTATAAAAAGTTAATTTTTTGGTACAGATTCACTTTTCTTAGGGACACAAATTGATACTTGTAAACTATCTTTACTCAAGCTGCACCTATCATCCTAGACTTTTAGAAACCCAATCTCAAGCTGAACCACTGGATACTTTGCTAGGATGGCCAGCACACTAAAGAACATCCTGAGGTAAGACTGTAGCAATGACTCTGCCCCATTGTATCTGAGAGGGTGAAGGTGTGCCTCCCACTCACACTCCTGTTGGCAGTCTCCCAGTCCATGTCTGCCTATCCAGTCACACAACTGCTGTTCCACCAGTCCTACTCCACATTGGGAGGATTCCCACTGACTCTAGATAAAGGCCATAGTTTCTTCTGCCACAATGAAGTCTCTCTTATATCTTCTGCCAGTTGGTCCTAGTTCTATTCCTTAGGGTCTTACAGAGATGGTTTAATTCTTCGTATGAATTTTCTTCAGATAACAAAAGAATGTAGTGTGTCCACGGACTTTTCTCCTGTTCGTAAACACTGTCAACTTCCTCGATTATTTCATGTACGACATGGTTTCCAGAGTCATCTTCATTCTCTAAACTTTGAGTTTCTTTTAAGTTCTTCTAAAAGTACAGTACCCAAAACCTAGAACCACACAACTTAAAATACTTGAAAATATAAACCTTATAATACCTGAAAATATAAACACAAGACCATTTTATCATGTAAAGCAAAATGTCACTTGAAATCTGTGATTTTTAAAATGTTATCTTGAAGTCATGTCTTGCTTTCTCCCAATATACTTTTCCTTAATTAACCTTTTTATTTTGAGAGAACTGTGGTTCACATGCACTTGGAAGAAATATTATGGAGATATTTGTAGATTATTATGGAATTGTAAGAAAAAATGCACACACTTTAAGGCAAAAGTGTGTGCATTTTAAAACACAGTTTCTTCTAATAGTAGCAATTTGTAATCTTACAATCAGGATATTGACAGTGAAGATGCAGAACGCTGTCATTGCCATACAAATGCTATATGTTGGCCTTTTATGGCCACATGTTTTTTCATCCTTCCTCCAACTACTTTTTCATACCTGGCAGCCAATAAATTGTTACCAAGTTCTGTAAAATTGCCATTTCAAGAATTTTATATAAATGGAATTATATAGCATGTAATCTTTTGGGATTGGCTTTTTCTTTTTTAAGTACCTGGGATTGAATTCAGGGATACTTGACCACTCAGACACATTCCCAGCCCTATTTTGTGTTTTTATGTAGAGACAGGGTTTCAGTGAGTTGCTTAGCGCCTTGCTGTTGCTGAGGCTGGCTTTGAACTCACGATTCTTCTGTCTTGGCCTCCCAAAATGCTGGGATTACAGGCATGCACCACTGTACCCGGCTTGGGACTGGCTTTCTATACTTATTATACATCTGTAAAGCTTCATACACTTCATTGCCTGTATCATTAGATTATTCCTTTTTATTATTAATTAGTACTCCATGGTATGGATGTACCACAGTTGATTTAACCATTGTCCCATTGAAAGATAATTGAATTCTTTCCAGTTCGGGGCTATTGTGTGTAAAGCTGTCATAAATAGTAGTGCACAGCTTTTATTGTAAATGTAAGCTTTCATTTCTCCAGAACAAATGCCTTGGAGGAGTATCACTGCTGGGTTGTGGTAGTTACAGGTTTAGTTTCTTAATTTTTGGAGTGGTTGTACCATTTTACATTCCCATTAGCTATGCATGAGTAATTCGGTTTCTCAGTGTCCTTGTGAATCCCAACATCTAGTGATGTCAGTATTTTTTTTTAAGTAATCTAATATGTGTGTAGTTATATCTCATTGAGATTTTAATCTGCTTTTCTCTAATGACTATTGATATTGAACATCTTTTCATGTGCATCTTATCTTTGGTGAAATGTCTTTTCATACTGTATACCCATTCTCTAATTACATTCTTTTTATTGTTGCGTATTAGTATATGTCTTAGATACTTTTCTTTGTTGAATAAGTTGTTTGCAAATACTTCCTCCCAATCTGTAACTTGTCTTTTCATTCTTTAACAGGACCATTCACAAAAGAAACATGCTTTTAATTTTGATAAAGTCTAATTTATCAGATTTTATTTTTGTGGATAGTGCTTTTAGCATCAAGTTTAATAACTCTTGGCCTAATTTTATTTATTATTATTATTTTTTGGTACTGGAGATTGAACTCAGGGGCACTCGACCACTGAGCCACATCCCCAGCCCTATTTTGTGTTTTATGTAGAGACAGGGTCTCACTGAGTTGCTTAGCACCTCGCCGTTGCTGAGGCTGGCTTTGAACTCGCAATTCTCCTGTCTCAGCCTCCCAAAGTGCTGGGATTACAGGCGTGTACCACTGCGCCCGGCCCTAATTTTAAATACCTTAGACTTTCTCTCATCTGCCAACACACACACACACACACACACACACACACACACAAACCTTCATAACTTTCTGTTTTAAATGTGTGTATAAATAAAGTTTAGGTTGAGCTTCATTTTGGAGGGTGTTGGAGGATATCTTTTTAGGTTCCTATGAATATCAAATTACTCTAGAACCAATTACTGAAAAGATTGTCTTTCTTTCATTGAATTCTGTTTGAATCTTTGCCATAAAGCTGCTGGGCATATTTGCATGGATCTTTTACTGGGTTCTGGATTTTATGATTTTTTGGGATTGGTTTTCTATACTTACTATACATCTGTAAAGCTTTATACACATCATTGCATCTGTAGATGCATTGCATCTGTATGTCTAGACCTTTGCCAAAACCACACTGTCTTTATTGGATAGCTATATAATAAGTCTTAAAATGAGGTAGACTGACTCTTCCTTTTTAATCTTTTTCAAAGTTTTTAGCTATTGTACTTCCTTTGCTATCCCATACAAATTTTAGCACAATCTTCTCTATATTTATAAAAAGTATTGCTGAAATTTTTATAGGAATCATGTTAAGTGTGTGTATAAATTTTGCAGAATAGACATCTTTAGTATGGTGAGTTTTCCAAACCATGAGTATGGCATATCTATTCATTCACTTAGGTATTTGATTTCTTTCACCAGCATTTTGCAGTTTTCAGCATATAAACACTCTATATGTTGATTTTTTAGATTTATACTTAAATATTCCACTTTTTTCTGTATCCAAATGTTTATGGCTAACATAAAGGAATCAATTTATTTATTCTTCTACCTCACAGAAATCAGTTAGTTGTAGGATTTGTATTTTTGTAGATTCTATATTAATGGAATATCCTCCAAGACTGAAGTTAAAATCAAGACATTTTCAGATAAATGAAAATGGAAAGTATTGGTCACCAGTAGTCCCAAATCTAAGGGAAACCTAAGGAGTATCTTTTAAGCATGGAAAAAATGATTCCATATGGAAGTTGAGGACATGAAAGGAAAAAAGACATGAAAAATTGAAAATATGTGGGGAATTTTAAAATGAGTACTGAGTGCATAAATAAGTTATTTTTAAAATTGAAATATATTTGATATTAAGATTCAGAAGGATTAGCTAAATCTGAAATGATTTTAAATGAAATTAAAATTTAAAATTATTATTACCCAAAAATGCATAAAAAAGTGTTAAAGAAACAACATTCTATGCTGATATGACATGTATTCAGATTGTACTTTCCAGGATAACCAGTAAAAGAATACAAAAAGAACGTAAAATGGCAAACTGAGAATGGAGGAAGTTTAATTCAAAGTTAGGTTCAATTAATATAAGATCAGGCATAAAAATAGAATGGAACAAAGTACAGGTAGAATTATGAACACAAGTAGTAATATAGTAAAAAATAGATTGAGACTGTGTCAGAGACATAATTATATCTTCCTTCTAAAGACATATTTAATACTGAGAATGTAATAAAGTAAAAGAATAGGACAAATAACCAAAACAAATCCAGTATACTCTTAAATACAAAAGTAGCTGGCAGGCTGGATTTGGCTCATGGGCTATACTATAGTGAGCTAATACTATACTATAGTGTTGTTCTATACTATACTATAGTGTTCTATAGTATAGCGTTCTATATTATAGTGAGCTAATTTAGGTTTGTGGTGTTGTTATTGTTATCCTCAGAACATTGCAGTGTTCAAACTTCTCAAGCTGCAGACTACTCTTACCTTGGGTTCACTGTGGGGCTTGCAGTGTCAGAGGGTTTATCATGTCAGTATTTCTCCCCTCTTAATTTTCAGCAGTTTGTGCATCCTGTGCCATGGGAAGGGATCAGGAAGGAGTCTTTGCTCTCTTTTACCCAGTGGTAGATCCCCACTGATCCTGTTAGGCTTTTCCTACCCTTCTATAAAAGGCAGATCAGTTTTATTTGTACTGTTTACCTAGGAGCCTTAGGTGCAAGCGGGATTCCTCCTGCCTCTGGAGGCTTATAGCATTTGCTTCCTATGGGTAAACGGTCCAGGGGAATGGACAATGCCTTATACACTTCCCCAGCTGCAGTGGATCACATCTTGAATGCTTGCTGTAGTTTGGATCTTGAGTATCTCCTAAAGGCACCGGTGTTAAAGGCTTGTTTGCCAGTCTGTGGTGCTATTGGGAGGTGGTGGAAACTTTACGAGGCAGACTTAGTGAGAGGAAGTTAAATCATTGGGGTGTGCCTTTGACGGGATATTGAAACCCTGGTCCCTTCCTTTCTCTTTTGCTTCCTGGTAGCCATGAGGTGAATAGACCACTTTTGCCATATACTCCTCCCATGATTCCCTATGCTGCCATAGGCCCAAAGCTACAGCTCAAGAGATCATGGATTGAAACTTGTGAAATTGTGGGCCAAGATATTTGCTCCTTATAAGCTGACTGTAATCTTTGTCAAAGTATTTGTTATAGTGATAGAGAACTGGCTATTACAAAGCTTGTATCAGTGACGTCCACTCCTGGGTCTATTCCATTGCTTCCAAACTACCCTGTAAGCCGTTAGTGGAAAGCCCATGTGAAAGAGCCCCAAAGTCAGAATAAAGTTCTCTTTTGTTTGAGATCCCAGAATCTCTAAAATGATATATAAGCTCACACTTAACCCTTAGAAATGTGCTAAAGTTTGAGGTAATTAATTCTTACTTGCTTCTGCCTCATCTATTTTCCTCAAAGAGGTTTGTCTCTCTGCCATAAAGATCACTCAGTTGTCTTGCAACCTAACACTCTAGTTTCTAAGTGGAAGTGAAACTCCACAGGATGGATGTCATAAACAGTTCACAAATAACATTAACCCTCAAAAAGAAAGAAAGAAAAAAGTAGACCTTATGATTAAAAATGTTTGCTGACAAGCACCATAAAATAAGCAAGCAAGAGTGGAAGATGATAATTCTTAACATCATCTGTAATCAATAAAGGATGCAAATCCAAAATGTATTAAGAAAATCTCCAAATTAATAATAAAAGAAACCCAATAGATATATGTATAATAGTAAATAAGTGCTTTACAAGTGAAGATATACAAATAGCCACTGTTGTGGTTTGGATCATAAATGTTCCTCCAAAACTCATGTGTTGAAGGCTTGGTCAGTGTTCAGAGGTGGGGCCTTTGGGAAGTGACTGAATCCTGAGTGCTCTGACCTCATAATTGAATTAATCCATTTGTGTATCCACAGATAAATGAGCTATTGGGACGTGATGGAAACTTTAGGAGGCAGTATCTACTTGGAAGAAGAATGTCATTGGGTTGTGCCCTCAAAGGGTATATTTTGGCCCCTTTCTCCCTTTCTCTATCCTCCTCCCTCTCTCTCTCTTTCTGGCCACCATGAGATGAACAGCTTTATTCCACCATACACTCCCCACCATGATGCTCTGCTTCACCAGAGGCCCAGAAAACACTGAGCCAAATGACCATAGACCAAAACTTCTGAAACTATGAGCCAAAATAAATCTTTCCTCCTTTTAAATGGTCTCTCTCTCGTATTTTGTTATTTTGTTGGCTAACTAATACATATAATAAACATATTAAAGTTGTATAATCTTATTTGTTATCAGGGAAATGCAAAAAAATAAAAACACACTGATATACTACTAGACATAGAATGCTAAAATTCGTGAGACTGACAACATCAGGTATCAGGCAGATTCACACACTGCTGTTGGGGGTGTACATTGGTGTATCCACTTTGGAAAAGAGTTTGAAATCATATATGAATGCAGAACATAGGCATTCAGTATGATCCAACCACTTCTCTCCTAGGGATATAACAAATAGAATGGTGTGTGCAAGAGTGTGGGAAGTGGGGAGGAAGATGTGGGTTTTTGTGTGGATATTTATAATAGCATTATCCTTAATAGCCAAACTCTGGAAACGACCCAAAGGTACTACAGTAGAATAGACAAATAAATTGTGGTGAATTTATCTAATTGAATATTAAGCATCAGTGAGAATGAACTGCACCTAAACTTGCCAACAAGATGTTGAGCAAAAAAGCCAGGCATAAATAAATATGTACTTTATAAATCTACTTACACAGCATTGAAAACAATACAAAACTAATCTAGGATATTTGAAGCCTGAATAAGACTTACCCAGGGGAGGAGAATGGAGATCCTGAATAGATAGAGGCTCAGGAGGCTTCTGTGGTGTAGATGATTTGGAATTTTATTCCAATTTGTTGATTTGGAATTTGATTACCTGGGAAGGTTCATTTTATAATAATTAAGTGAGTCAAGTGACTTGCTATCTGTGTACTTTCTCAATGGAAGTTATATTTCATCAACAAATTTTATTTGTTTAAATTACCCAGTTTTCCCCTCTTTTCTGGCCTCCAACTAGAAGTGAGAGGATGGAGGATGAAGACGATTTTTCTGGGTTTCACTTTTCTCATATATCCCTGAGGTTTTATTGCATGCATTCGTCATGTCCTGATTTCAGTTATTTTCAAGGAGCTCTTTGTGACAGCTTGAGATAGTCATCCCCTTATACGGCTATAAAAACCACATTTGAGAGCTGCAATATTTTTATGATATCTTGAAAATAGCATCTTAAGGTTTATTTTCCTCAATTCATAGTAAATTTCTCAATTTTGCATTCCAGCAACCTATTCTCCAATTTTATTAAACACATATTCACATCCATGACATTCAACTTGATGAAACCATGACTTGCAATTGGGTAAGTGGAGTATTCAATAAGAGCCAGCTGCTATTAAAGAACTCTGGGGTTTCCTTCTCACAGCCAATGGATTTGGTTACAAACTAAATTTTGTGACAGGGCACCAGGTACCTTGAAGTAGTCTGTGGAAAACTACATAAGGCAAGTGTCAGCCAAGGGCGTCTGCTAGGTCTTCTTATGGTTGGTATCTTCATGATCATGTTTTTTTTGCACTTAGGTAAAACTCCTGCTCTCTTAGGTCTCAGTTTACAGGCTTGTTCTCAGTTGTAGGTGGAATTTTAAAATAGCCCTCTGTCCTTTGCCCCTGATGTTTCACTGGTAATTATGTTATTGCAAGGCAGGCCCAAGACTCCCTCACCAAGACTTTAGCCAGCTATGTTTTTAGTATGTAGTCAAGGTGATAAACACCCTGAATCAACATATGAACTCAAAATCATAAATACCTGCGTGTGCACATGTGCTCACTTATGTAACCTGTTTGTAATGTGCCTTCTTTATTTGGCTTGAAACGACTATGAAAGGCCTATGGAACGACTCAGCGGGGGTGGGGGTGGGAGCTGCTACCTCTGAATAAAGCCTATGTCTACTATCCCAGCTCCACCTTATGTCCTCTTTCACCTGCCGGCATCCTGAATATTTCCCAGGATCTGAGCCTCAGCCCAACACTGCACTACATAGTAAAAGAGATGTTGCTGATGTAATTAAGGTTACTGGTCAGTTGACTTTGAAATAAAATATTATTAAAAACGGGGGCGTCTAACCTAACTATGTAAGGCAGAGTTGTCTCTAGAAGATAGTAAGGGAGATTTGAGGCATGAGAAGGAGTGAATAAGCCGTTATTGGCTATGAAGATGGAGGAGGACATGTGCAAGGACTAGAAAGTGGCTTCTAGCTGCCTATAGTAACACCTGGATGAGGTCCTGCAAGGAAAGAAGGCCTTACTTGTACCATGGCAGTAAACTGAATTCTACCAGCAATCGGAAAGATCTTCAAAATGGATTCTTCTCCAGAGCCTCTAGTAAAAGTCCTACCTCATTGACAACTTAATTCTGGCCTTGAGAGACACTGCTGTGGTTTCAATGTCCTCCTAAGTTCACATATTGAAACTTAATCCCCAAGGAAACAGTGTTTGGAGGTGGGAACTTTAGGAAGTGATTAAGTCTTAAGGGTTGTGCCCTCATGAATGAACTAATTTCACTCTGGTGGGAGTGAGTTTGTTATCTCAGGAGATGAGTTCAGCCCCTCCCCTCTTTCTGACATCAATGGCTTTATTGTCTTCTACTTTCTGACATGTAAAGATGCAGCCAAATGTGAACCCTTTGATCTTGGACTTCCCAATTATCAGAACTGTGAGAAGTGAATCTCTGTTCTTTACAAATTACCTACTTTCAGGTATTATGTTACAGCAGCAGAAAATGGAATAAGACAGACCCTAAAGAGATACCTAGGTCACCTCTACCTGGATTTCTGGCACTTAGAGTGTGAGGTAATCAATGGATGCTTATTATCAAAGTTGATCTGTATAAATAGGATGATGAGTTAATAAGATGGTACTGGTTTAAACTGCTACATTTGCCATAATTTGTTATGCAGCAAATAGAAAATGAACATGTCCTCCAGATGTGGAATTTGTTATGTTTTTTTCTTTGTTTCCATAATACAAAAAACAAATATGCATGCATGGCATTTGTTTTTTTTACATATTTTTAATGAAGATTAAAAAGGTAATTGTTACAGACATATTACAGATTCTTATAAAAGTTAAACAAAACTTGGAGATTAAGACTCTGCTATTCCAAAAACCCACTTGACTATATGTGCCAAATCAAGTATTATCCTATATTCAAAAAGCCCTTTTCTAATCACTTCTTGGGACTGTATTCACCAACTTAAAACAGGTACCATTATTAAGTGCTAACTAAATGGCCCCTTCTTACCACAAGCTTAGTTTTCCATGCATTATCTGATGCAATCTTTATTACAGCCCTCTGAATTAGTGACTATAGCACTTAATGTAAAGAAGAAATGGACTGGGGATATAGCTCAGTTGGTATAGTGCTTGCTTCGCATGCACAAGGCCCTGGGTTCAATCCTCAGCACCACAAAAAAAAAAGTAAGGAAGAGAAATCTGAGATACAAAAAGTTTATAAATCTTGCTGAAAGTCACATGGCTCCTAAAATCTAGAAGTGAAATTAGAGACCAACCACTCCCATGTTAAGTACTTTGCTCTTAACTATTACATTTTGCCATCTTTTAGTTCAGCAATAACTACCCTATGAGTATCATGTCTTCCTCTCAACTCTTTAGATAAAATTGCAATTGATGGAATGATTGCTCTTGAACATTATGTCACACTGAATAAAGTGAGTTTAAAACCTCTTGAAAAACCTATTTGTATATTTTATCTATAATAAAGGTTATGAAGATAATTCACTCAATTACATTTAATAGGCCAACTTCTAGTTACAAAATGTATGTCTGTAACTAAAACTAAAACCTTACAGTCACTTATAAATACGTTTTTGTTTTTCTGGTATTAAAGATACAGTAGTAACCAGATTCCTCTCTGCAATAAATATTGTGGTAGCAGGAAGGCTGAATACAAACAATTAAAATAACTGCTCACAATGAGGAATGCCTGTTCCTTTGGTACTAGATTCCTCTCCTTCCCACTATATTTTGAAAAGAAACACCTTTATATCTGAGTTAAGCAAGAACAGTCCTCTGCTAAACATAAAGAAGCACATTTTAAGCAGAGTGCTGCAAGCATCCTCCTATCTAACCTATTACACTGCTACCCCATTTATGAAAAATAGACTCTCATGTGACCTGAGTGGTACCAGAAGATGTCTTCATGAGATATGACTCACCTGAATTAGATGTTCTAGTAAAGATTCAGATTTAGGAATGAACTGTGTGGACTAACTTGCAGTGGTCTTGGAGATAAGAGTGTAAGGTGGGGATTTCTACAGAGAAAATCACTTAAAGGGATTCATTATCCTTCTACTCATTATGTTAAATGTGCAAGAATGATTATCCAAGTTCATATTCTGAAATATGGGACAACATATTAAATAAAGTTTGTAAGGGACTTTAAGGTTTTGGGAGATGAAAGGTACACATACACACAAACACACATTCATCTTATAGCTAAAATACAGTAGAGGCTGGCCTATTACATCAAAAATATGGGAATAATTAAAGTAAATGAATTGTAAAATAAGGTCATTAACTGAGCATCTTCTTTTGGGTCTATTTAATTATTAGGGAAAAATGTTAGAAATCACTGTAAAATCTAAAGCAAATTCCTTCCAAGTAGAAGAATGGTGATTTTACCTATAAACTAACACTACTATTGACATTTCTCTAGATAAAACAACATAACTTTTCTGATTTTTGTAGTTTATTTTTACAGTAGTGAAAAGGAGCATTATAGAATATATTCACCCATACCAATTTTTTAATGATCTCTACAATCTGGCAAAAAGTATTGTTGACTTGTTAGGAATGAATACATCTAAGCATATGTTAGGTCAGAATTTAAATATTGTGATGGGTCAATATTGAGAAGAAGGAAACATTCCAAACAACCACATTACATAATTGTTCTCTGGCATTTTGTTGTTAGGATTCTAATAAAAACCTTGAGATATTTATCATCTGAATCCCAACATCAACTGTTCACAAGTTCCACTAAATTTAGGATGAGTGAAATATGAAGTTTTAAAACACTCAACTGGCCTCATGAAAGACTTCTATAACATTTTCCTGAACGACTACACTCATTTGACCAAAGAACACTTAATGCTTTAGAGACAGAATATGCCAACGGATGGATGGTTCATGTCCAGATAAAAAATGTTCTTCATTATAAAATGAGCAGTTTCTTATAAGAAGCAGTTTGTTATTGTTTCATCACTAAAACACATTATTTATTGACCTCCATGTATTCTATAATAAAAGGGATGCTTCACTTTAAAAAATACCTGGATCTGAAATAAACTCTTATTTCTTCTAAATAGTTACTTAGAACAGTTTTTCCTTGCCTACAATGGGGAATTTGTAGGGAAAAAAAAGTTGGAGGTTGAATTCCTTGAAAGGCCAGGAAAAATTGATAGTAGTTTCAATGGAGAAAAAGTGTTTTTGTGTATTGAAATCCCAAATTAATAACCACTAGTTCTCATTGTATTGAAATGGGAACAAGTACTTGAATGGTTAACATGAGTTATTAAAATAAAACTAAATTAGCAGTTACTCTTCATCAATGTGATTTAATTAATTCAATTTAATTAACTGGGCTTAATATAGCTGTTTATCAGTGCTGAAATAGCCCTTTGGGAGCCACTATGCAACCTGTACTTAAGCTATATTTATAAACACATACTACATATAAGATACATTTTACATTTGTAGAGAGAGATGTATTGCAACATCCCCCAACTACAGAAGTCAGGACAAAAATAGATCAATAGCCAATAAAATGGTGTCAGACCCAATGAACACATTGGCATCTGATACAAGACTTCACTGTGGCTATTTATAACAGAGTTCTAGGACACTGACCTGTAACCAGCCCCCTAGCTGGGAAGATGTGAGAGGCTAGTTTTGAGTTATCTACCTGTTTCTAAGGTCAGGGAAATTTCAGGGCCCACACAGTGAAATTCTCATAGCCCAAGATTTTGTACTATGTGGCTATCATCAGCCAGAGCTAATTATTTTAAAATTACTTTTAAGTTATATTTAATGTTAATTTTCCTATGTTTACAATTTAAGAACTTAGCACAGTGCTTCTCTCTTTTTTTTGGTTCTGGGGATTGAACTCAGGGGCACTCGATCACTGAGCCACATCCCCAGCCCTATTTTGTGTTTTATGTAGAGACAGGATCTCACTGAGTTGCTTAGCGCTTCGCCATTGCTGAGGCTGGCTTTGAACTCACGATTCTCCTGTCTCAGCCTCCCAAAGTGCTGGAATTGTAGGCGTGTGTCACCATGTCCAGCAGCACAGTGCTTCTCTTTCATCTTAAAATCCTCTGGCATCATTCATTCTTTACGAATGGTACCACTTAAATATGTAACTTATGGTACATTCCTCATCCGGTGCCGGCCTGAACTGGTGCTTTGGATTTACTTCTGGATCCCACAACTGAAGATTTAGTTTAGTCATCAGGCAACAGTTAACAGATATACTCCTTCCTCCAGACAAATGAGGAAATCGAGGAATTTCTCCAGGTCTTTTTGGAGTCAAGAAAGGATCAGGCAAGAACCCCAGCAGTGCCAGAGCCACAGCTCTATTTGCTTCTGACCATCTCTGGTGAAGACAGACAGCATGAACCAACCCAGAGTCAGATGATGCCTCCCTCGAGGCTCACAATGGTGACTTCTCTGTATTCTAACATCCCTGGAATGATCCTCACCAGAAAACAGCCCCTGATAAAGCCCTTGATACACCCATAGAAGAACTAAGTGGGACTTTTTCCAAGAACCAAATTATGACCTCCTTTCTTTGGATAAAACCCACAGCAGGATCCCAGATGATGGATGTCACAGACACACCAAAGACATTGCTTACTGATTGCCAGAAGACAACTGTCACTGCACACATGATGACAATCTTCAGTGAAGGTAGCCAGAAGAAAAATTAAGAGGTAACCAGACTCTCAATGGGATCCAGATGACAGCTGTATGTGGAGGCCAGATGTTGACCCTCAGTGATAATTGGACTCTCTGTGAAGGCCAACCAGTAATTCTTAAAGGGAACCATATGATGACTTGATTGTAGTGACCAGACCCTCTGTGCTGGTCAGATGACAATGCCCTCATGTTGATCAGATTCTCTATGGGGGTCAGATGACAACCCCAGTGGTGACTAGATTCTATGCTGGGGTGGGGGGTCAAATGATGTCCCATCAGTTTTCTTCATTGCCATGTCCAGGATTCCTAGACTTTTCAAGTTCCGCTTTGATCCAGGGACGATTTTCAGAAAATAAGGGGAACCTCAAGACCCAGAGCTGTCATTTTGAGAAGAATTCTGGCATTTTGAAGCCCTATATATACACATTCCATGACTGTGGGAAATCTTAGACAAAGTCTTACCACCTCTAAATCCATGAGCACAAACACACAGAAGAAGCCCTACGTATGCAATGTGAAGGGATGCACATGGAAATTCCCCCACTCTGATGAGCTCCACTGACACAGAAGAAAACATAGCAGGGAGCAGCCCTACCTCTGTACCAAATATAACAAGAATTTTTCACAACCTGATCACCTAAAACATCATGAAACAGTCCCACATAATTTTCACCCAGGCCTAGAACCTGTTAATCCATGAGGAAATTGTGTACAGCTGAAATATTTACTGTAGAAAATTTTTTTTGGTACCCAGCACTGTGACAAGACATAGTGGATGCTTAATATTTGTAAAGTTTTTGAATTTTCATTTTTTATCCTAAAGCACACAAGGAAAACATGAATTCATTTTCATATAGAAACAGGATAATACAAAACTCAGAATCAGAAGTATTATTCATTCACTGCCTCTATAGAGTAATTACTTTTATCAGTATGCTATAAAGCCTTCTAGATCTTGCTCAGTGCATTTACCTCTATATGTACTTATAAAAATGTATCAGCCAACTCCTACACTGAATCAAAACCAACATGGAAGCTGGATGTGGTGGTGCATGACGGTAACCCCAGCAACTCAGGAGGTTAAAGTAGGAGGATCACAAATTTGAGGTCAGTCTCTACAACATAGAGATCCTGTTTCAAAAAATTAAAGGAGCTGGGGATATGGCTCAGTGATAAAGCAACCCTGAGTTCAATCCACAGTACCACCAAAACCAACATGGATCCAAGAGGTGAGGAGGGAGGGTGGTATCATGCTTGTATGACTGAGAACTGTTACACTCTTTGGTAATAAGTATTTCAAGAATTCTTACAGCACAAAAAAATCGAATAGAAGTTGCTTCTATGAAGACATGTCTCCAGTAAAAATGAATGCTGCCAATGGGTAATTTCCAGCTCCAGCTCCTGCAGTGAGCTTCTGTGACTAATGAATGTTGTCTTAGGACAGTTTGTATGAATATTTTTTTGCCTTTAAAAGTTTCCTTGCCCAAACTTCCTTTAATATGCCTACCTGTCATAACACACATATCCTGGATTATAATTGCCTGCTCATTCCCAACTCAACTCATTTTTTAAATATATGTATACTTTAGTTGTTGATGGAACTTTATTTTATTTATTTATATTTTGTGCTGAGAATCGAGCTCAGTGCCTCACACATGCTAGGCAAGCACTCTACCACTGAGCTACACCTCAGCCCCCCAACTCATTTTTCTTTAGAATCTTTCTCTGTTATTTAGGGTGACATAATATGGGATCAGAAGTGGGACCTAAAGATCTCCTTCAGAGGAATCCTTGGTTCTTGGAATTGAATATGGTAACTATTTACAGCTTTTATGATCTCTACTTCTTTGGCTCAATATTTCTTCCCTGGGAATCTTCTCAGGTTGAGTTGCTACTTTTTGATAGAATCTCCATGCTTTTATTTTGGACCTGGTTTGGATAAAACTGCCTTAATAAAGGAACTTGTATCCCTTCTGGGACTATAAAAGACTTATTTTTTTCTGGCATGTCCTAAGACCATGCATCTTTCTCATTCTGGTAAGTACTTGAGTTTGATTATTTACATACTTCTGTAAATGATTTGTCTCTTCTGTTTACTTTCTCTCTTTCTCTTTTTCTGTGTTTGTGTATGTGCATAAACATCTTTAAAGAGACGAGATAAGCTGGTAAGGTGGTTCATGCCTGTAATCTCCAAAACTTGGAAGGCTAAGGCAAGAGGATCACAAGTTTAAATTTAGCTTCAGCAACTTAATGAGACCCTGTCTCAAAATTAAAAAAAGAAAAAAATTTAAAAGGCTGGGAATGCAGCTTAATGGTAAAGCACCCCTGGGTTCAATTACCAGGATCAAAAACAAACAAACAAACAAACAAAAACCCCCACAAAAATCCAAACAAAAACATGAAGAGAAAAAATAAACATGTAAATTTAAGAGACTTTTTATTCGCAAAATATGTCCTCTTTTCTAAATTGTAATCACAATAAGCATTTTGGGGGAAAGTGGTGGGAAAATGTCACAGTTGCATGCACACATTTCAATTAAAAATAGTTTTTGAATTATTTTTCAGTTAACTACACTCTGTCCTCAAACCTTCACAACTAAACGTTTAAAAAAAGTTATTTTCTCCATTTGTTGTTTTTATTTTCCTTTCCATCCTCAATCCACTCCAATAGTAACTACTTTTTCCCTATTGCACCACTAAAAATCTTCTTGTTAAAGTAACTAATTACTAGTCATTTCATTCTCTGATCCCTACTTGCTTGACTCGTAGCAGTTTTCCTTTGGTTTGAACCTTACCATCTTGTTGAAATTCTCACATTTGTCTTCCAAAATACTCTGTTATTCTAGTTTTTCTTTTACCATTTTCTGCTCCTTTGTAGTCTTCTTAGCCTGACAGCTTCTTCTCTATCTAAAATCACACACACATACACACACATAGAGGGCTCATACTTTCCTCTTGAAGACACAAGTTCCATCAAGTCCACATCCTAAGTCTCATAAATGTGTCTTTTTCTTTCCCTCCTGACTTGTATCACACCCAGAGAGGGTAATGTATCCTACTGCCTGGTCTTTTGGGTTTCCTCATGATACCTCCCTCTCAGCTGCTACTCCCCTCCAATCCTTTCTTCACTTGTCACATCTGACTACTTCATTCCCATTATTATAGTCCTGCAATGATGTTCCAATGTCCTCAAGAATCCTTGAATTCTCAACATGACACATCAGCTATTCCACAATGTGATGATCTCTCGTTTTTGATTTTTATGTGTACTCATTTGATATTCATAATTTTTAAAGGTGAATAAAAAGTGTTTTCAGAGAGAAAAAAACATAATGTGTAAAATCCTATAGTGAAAGGACAATAGCATCTGAGGAACTGATAATTAAACATCAGCTTTCATGTGCTAGTCTTGTGGAATACTTTATACTGGGGCCTGGACCCATATTAAGGCTAGTGGATTCATGAAGCTGGCAGGCCATCAAGTAC
>PVHX01024502.1:0-23891 GCA_004024805.1 Geosciurus inauris
ACTCAAAAAACTTAACACCAAAAAAACAAACAACCCAATCAATAAATGGGCCAAGAAGCCCATTTTTCACAGAAGAAGATATACAATTGATCAACAGACATATGAAGAAATGTTCAACATCTCTAGCAATTAGAGGTATGCAAATCAAAACTACTCTAAGATTTCATCTCATGCCAGTCAGAATGACAATTATCAAGAATACAAACAACAATAAGTGTTGGTTAGGTTGTGGGGGTAAAGGCACGCTCATACATTGCTGGTGGGACTGCAAATTGGTACAACCAATCTGGAAAGCAGTATGGAGATTCCTTAGAAAACTTAGAATGGAACCACCATTTGACCCAGCTCCCACTCCTTGGTCTATACCCAGAAGACTTAAAAACAGCATACTTCAGTGACACAGCCACTTCAATATTTATAGCAGCTCAATTCACAATAGCTAGACTGTGGAACCAACCTAGATGCCCTTCGACAGATGAATGGATACAGAAAATGTGGTATATATATATACACAATGGAATATTACTCAGCAATAAAAAAGAATAAAATTATTGCATTTTTAGGTAAATGGATGGAGTTGAAGAATACCATGCTAAGTGAAGTAAGCCAATCTCAGACATCCAAATGCCAAATGTTCTCTTTGATAAGTGGATGCTGATCCATAATGTGGGAGAGGACACGGGAAGAATGGAGGAACTCTAGACACAGGAGTGGGAGTGGGGAGGGGGTAGGGGGACAGTAAAGATGGTGGAATATGATGGACACCATAGCCCTAGCTATATGTATGACTGCATGTATGTTATGATTCTACATCACATACAACCAGAGAAATGAAAAGTTGTGCTCCATCTGTGTATAATGAATCAAAATGCATTCTGCTATCATGTAAACTTAAATAAAGTTAATTAATTAATTTTAAAAATGCCTGATACTAATATAACTCACTGATTTTCTTCAGTCTATTGCTGTTGTTTAAAGGTTTACATTATACTAAACAAAATTTTGTGTTTTGTGTAGTCAGACTATGTATTTTCTTGAAGTCAGAAAGATCGGATTTAGCCAAGCATGGTGACTCATGCCTGTAATCCCAGTAACTGGGGAGCCTGAGGCAAAAGGATTACAAGTTTGAGGCCAGCTTCAGCAATTTAGCGAGGCCCTAAGCAACTTAGTGAGACCCTATATCAAAATAAAAAATAAAAAGGGTCGAGGATGTGGCTCATTGGTGAAGTGCCCCTGGGTTAAATCCCCAGTACCAAAAAAAAAGGAAAGATCTGATTTAGATCTTGCTTGTACTACTTTGCTAACTTTATGAGCTTGAGCAAATTAACATTTGAGTTATTTCAGTTTCATAATCTGTAAGATCAGGTTATATGATACATACATTAATTAGTATATTGGCCAGTGCCTGCTTAAATGACCAATTAATATTAGCTATTAATAGGGTGGTGAGGAGATAATTTTATATTAAAAACAGTGGGATTCTAGGTGGATGGAAGGCATTATCTTCACTTTTTCCATGCTTTTGCCTAAGTCAAGATCAGAGATGTGGATCTGAACAACAATGTGACATGCATTGGTGGTACTGAGGTGCAAATGTGCCATCCTGTACGCAATGTTTTTGGTGACAAAAGGATTACATGTAGCATGTTAATATTGCAACATTTGGTCTCTCATGATGAGTCTAGATTTTTTTTATTATGTTTGAATTACAACTTCTCCTTTAACTAATCCTTTAAAAGTCAGAATGGCACTACACTGATACTTAAGACAAGTGAGAAGTATATTTTAAAGATGAATATTTTAAAATTCTGTATCCTGGCCTGCTTTACGAAGTCATATTTTACCAGATACTGTTATGGATGACATTTGGAAGATTCTTCCCTTTTAAAATATATGCACAACAGTGCAAACAGAACCAGAAGAGTTATTTTTTATGCTTGTCATCAGCGTGTTAACATTCTCCAGCTGGCCATTTTCAAGGGACATTGGGGCCTGTCCATGTTGTAAATGTCCTGGATCTTCCCACAGGGCAGTACACCGTGCTCAGAAACAAAATAGAGATGTTCTTAAGATTTCTTCACTCTGCTCAGACCAAACTCAAATCCATGCCCTTGAAAAGTGATAGAGTAAAATTGCATTTCAATTTCTGGTTTTGCAGTTTATCTGTTTAATATAGTTAATTGATAAAAAGCAACTGTATTTTCTGATTTGATATATAAACTAAAAACCTCAAGGAAATATTTTTTTTGCTAGTGGTTGCCCTTGAGAGTAAAACAATGACATTAACAACATTCAACTCTATTTTCAACACTGAAGATTTCACTACAAAGCTCGCTAAAGGAAAGTGCCAGGCTGACCAGCAGTTTAATGAAACCACTTCTACTTTTCACTCTGACTGTATAAGTGCTCTTGCTTGGTGGGCTTGGTGGTACATGCCTGCAATCCCAGCAACTTGAGAGGCTGAGGCAGGAAGACCACAAGTGCAAGGCCAGCCTAAGCAACTTAAAAAGACTTGGTCTTAAAATAAAAAATTAAAGGGCTGGTGATATAGCTTCATGGTAAAGTGCCCCGGGGTTAAATCCCCAGTACCAAAAACAACAAAAACCCTGCTTTTACTCTCTGGGGTATTCTAACTCTGAAAGCCTCAGTTTCTATTTTGTTTTCTTTTTCAGTGTACAGCAGTATACTCCATGAGAATGTTTATGGGACTTATGACTTTATAATTTTAAACCATCATCTGAGTATGAAATATTCAAGCACTATGTTGTGCCTCTGACAGGATTGGACTCTGCACTGCAACTGAAATATTTTTTCTCTTGCTTGCTGTTGCCCTCAGGTTCCTGTTCAACTCCTGTTCAACTCCTGTTCCCCATCCAGGTCTTAATTCAGTTACTCCTTTCTCCAGTAAACTCTGCCTAGTGACTTGCACGCTTCACATTGCATTGCAGTTACCTCTCTGCTTAGCTAGATTTTCCCCCACTAAACTGAATGTCCAGAAATCAGAGGCACTTTTTGTTTGTAGTGTCTTTTTGCAGTTAGAAGGAACACGGTTGCTTTTAATCAATATTTTGTAGTATATTTTATTTTTTGTTTATAGTTATTCTCTTTCTTCCTATCCTATGGTCAGCATATACTCCCCTTGTTTATTAACTTTGAGTGTGACCATGTGGCTTTGTTTAACCAGTGGGATGTGAGCAAATACAACTTGCAGCATGCCTGGGCAGAAGCCTTAACTGCACCTCCTCTTCTTCCTGCCTTCCACAGTAAAAAAAGTAAGTTTCAAATAGTGGCTACTTCTTAGACTTGGTTCTTACAGTGAAGTCACATGATATAAGCCAAGCACAAAAGAGCCCACAGCCCAGTAACATGAACAACAAACAACTGGTTATTACCATAAGTCCCTGAGATTTTAGGAATTTTTTGTTGCCACAACAAGTCAATTAATAAGAAAATTAGCACATAAAAGTGACAAGCTAAAACAATAATTTAAAAAAACACACACTAAAGCCGGCAAGTATTTGCACCATGCCTATTAGAGGAGTCCTGATGTTTCATGAAGCTAGAAAAATGACAATCTATACTATGCAATGGTGAAAATTTTGGTAAACCTGACACTTGGGGTAACCTTAAAAAGGCTGAAAATATACCAAATTACTTGTAAGTTTGACAAAGATTTTCAAGATACAACACTGTTCACCAAAAATTGCTTTTAAAGTACTTCCAGAAAAAAGAATGAGCTCAGAAAAGAATTGGCTTGTTTGTGAGTGAGAATGGAAGGGAAAAAGAAGATCCAGAAATCAAGAGAGAGGGTTGAAGGATGCAACTGTTTCTCATTTCAAGTCAAAGAACTATTTTCAATTCGAGATAAAACTTAAGCATAAATACCAAGAATAGGGCATGGCTGGTTGCTAATGAGTTGTGTCTACATTTTCTTACATGGGAAAGTTTATTGAATTCAAAGCACAGAAGAAATTTAGCAACCTGAGCAAATTCTAGTAAGTACCATAATAGTATGTGGGCATTTTTTAGGATAATTTCAAAGATATTTTAAAGGGGAAGAAGTGGAAACAACTTTTATTATAAGTGATATTTTGGAAGCCCATTATAAAAACCAGAAAACAGAGCAAATCTACAAAATATGTATTGGAACATAACTATGAAAATGTCTTTAGCATCACTCAAAATATGAAGAGTTCATATTTTTATTGTATCAAATAAAAGTATACCAAATTAGTAATCAGTAATAATTGATAATGATTCTTATTATTAAAGACTCAAGGTGGGGACAAAGACCAAATTAAGACTGTGATTACCACACTGTTTTAGTCAGAACAACATAGAGGAGGAAAAGTTTTTGAGGGCTCACATTTTCAGAGGTCTTAGTCCATAGAGGCCCAGCTCCATTCCTCAGGTTCAAGGTGAAGCTGAACATCATGGCCAGAGACAATGGCAAAGGGAAGTAGCTCATATCACAGTGATCAAAGGCAGAGAAACACTTCACTCTCCAGATACAGAAATATACCCCATAGCCATACCCTTAATTATTCTCCAGCCACAACCCACCTGCCTCCAGTTACCACTCAGTTAATCCCAGGAGGGACTAATTCACTGACTGGGTTAAGACCCTCACAAGCCTATCATTTCTCCTCTGAACCTTCTTGCATTGTCTTACATGTGAGCCTAGCTCAGAGACCTAAGTAGACATTTTAGATGCCCTCTGCAGGCAAGAGGAAATTTGAAGCTTAAATACAAACAAGTTAGAAGGGCTTGGTTAATACTTTGTGACATTCTATTGAGTCAGGACTACATAAATCAAAGGAACATCCAACCCAAATCATTGACCTGCCCTGACAAAGGAAAAGTAGAGCCTCCCCAAATTGAAGGTGACCTGTTTGAAGTGTAATGCTTGCTAGAACAAAACTCAGCACTTTTCCAAGGAAGATTCAGAATCTCTTCAGTGTAGTTCACAGTATAACAGTAAAACATTATTAGACACATGAAAAAATGGGAAAATGTGACTTGCAGTCAATATAAAGGGACCAACAAAGGACCTAAGTGTTAGAATTGGCAAAGAATAGCTATAATAACTGTGAAAAATATACTAAAATGTCTACAGGAAATGATGGATATCACATATAAATTAGTGGTTAAATGATGAATAAAGATTGGAAAAGCAGAAATGAAACTGCCTTTATTCACAGACAATATGATTCCACATAAATCTCCAAAAATCTATTAGCTTCAGTAAGTGAATTCAGCAAAGCTAGAGGTTTGAAAGTCAGCAACATTTAAAAATAGATTCACTTTATTATAGTGTTTAAAAACACAAAATTTCTAATAATAAACTTAATAAAAGGTATAATATACCTCTACTTTGAAACCACAAAACTGCAGAAAGAAATTAAGACAGAGTATGGAGAAATGTGCCATGCCATTGTTTTAAGCTCTATATCGTAAAGCTTTCATTCTACCCAAAGTGATCTACGAGATCAATGTACTTCTAACTCAATGGGTTTTTTTGTTTTAGTTTTTTGGTGAAAATTAATGATCTAACATGGAATGTCATATGCAAATAAATGGACTTAAATAACCAGAATAATTTGAAAAAAAGTCAAAAGAAATGAATTAGAGGATTTAGACTACCTTATTTTAAGACATTATAAATCTATATTAAGACAGGTTGTTATTGTCTTTAAAAAAAAGACAGATATAATGAAAAGAACATACAATCCAGAAATTGAGCCTTCCATGTATTTAGCCCATTGACAGGGATACCAGCAATTTAATGGGGAAAGAGAAATCTTTTCAATAACTGGTACTAGAACAACTAGATAGATATAGGTGTATGTTTTAGTCAGTTATTTCTTCCCTGTGACCAAAAGACCTGACAAGAACAATTTTAAGGAGGAAATGTTTATTTGGGGCTCACGGTTTCAGAGGACTCAGTCCATAAATGGCCAACTCCATTCCTCAGGGCCCAAGACAAGCAAGACATCAAGGCAGAAGAGTGTAGCGGAGGAAAGTGGCTGAGGACATGAGTACCAAGAAGCAAAGAGAAAGAGTTCCCTTCACCACAAACAAAATATGAACCCCAAGGACTCACCTCCTCCACCCACATCCTACCACCCTGTTAATCCCTATCAGAGGATGAATGCACTGACTAGGTGAAGGGTCTCATAACCCAATCATTCCACCACTAAACTTTCTTGCATTATCTCATACATAAGCTTTTGGGGGATGCCACATACCTAAACCATGAGAATGTAGATATAAATGTATTTTTTCCTGACTATACATTACAACATATTGAAAATTTACCTGAGATGGATTTTAAACCTAAAAACAAAAGGCCAAGGTTTAAAGTTCCTAGAAGGAATAATAAAGAATATCTTTGCAGGGGGCTGGGATTGTAGCTCAGCAGTATGGCGCTTGCCTCGCATGCGTGAGGCCCTGGGTTCGAACCTCAGCACCACATACAAAGCAATGAAATAAAGACATTGTGTCCATCTACAACTAAAAAAATATTTAAAAAAAAAAGAATATCTTTGCAGTAATGGGGTAGGCAAAGGTTTCTTGGTATGCAAAAAGATATTACTGTAAAGAAAAATATGATGAATTGGGCTTTTTCAAAATTAGAAACTTCTGCTTGTCAAAAGCCACCTGTAAGAAAATAAGTGGTAAGTTGTATTATACTTATTTGATATAATGAAGCTACTGTTTTAATATAGTCTCTTGATTTTGAAGGCTAACAGAACAATAAATAAATAAATATAAATTTTGACAGTGCAAAAATACAGAAATTAAAATTCTAAATGTAGACAGAAAAGATGGCAATTTGAATACTTATGTTAATATCATCCTACTAACATGAAAGGTGAAGAGATGCACTTGATAGTTGATAAAAGAAGCAATACTAGTTCCAGTATAATATTTGAAATTAGAAAGTTACCAAGAGAAATCAAAGTAGTAACAATTACTAAAACTATTTAGAGAAGAAAAGAGAAGTAAGAAAATATGAATAAACTAAATTCTTAACCATGTATACATAGAAGTCAACAGCTAACAACCTGGGTTGATAAATTTTTTAAAATAGCAACAAAATCATGTTATTTGGCAATTAATTAAATAATTAAAATATAAACATTTAACCTTTGGGAAATTGGTTTAGGGATTTAAAAAATGGAGGAGAGAAATTTGCTTTTCATTATATATCCATTTTTATTTCTATACATTCCTTAACATTTCATTTTTTTCATGCATGTGTATTTATTATCTTGTTTTAGACTGACAGGTAAATCAATAATAGAATGGAGTAATGATTGGACAGAGGAAGGAAAACCTGTGTAACTAGAGGTTATAACTGCTTAGTAAGATTTCAGGTGACTTCTTTCTTTATTATACCTTTCTGTATGGATTATTTATTATACCTTTCTGTATGGATTTTACAATGAGTAGGCAATATTTTTATAAATATAAGAGTAAAATGGTTTCTCCTTTGAAAAAAAGAAAGTCTTAAACTTAAAAAATCAACCTTGCTGACTACTTTATTGCCTATTGGAAAATACCATAGGTAGTATTGGAGCTACTAGTGGGAAAACACTTTTCAGAATATCTAAGAATTATTAACTTCTTGATTTGTATCAGTATGCTACTTTGAATACAGACCACTGTTGTTTCAGTGGATAAAGTCTGGAGAGCCCTTAGCTTCAAAGTGCCAGGTAGAACTAAAGAATAGTTTGCCTATTAGTCAAGCAGAAAGTTCTCGCAATCATAGAATTACTGTCAAATGACATTGGTTCTTTGCAAGTACTGGGTGAGTAAAGAAATCCTAAAAATACTCTCATGGCAGTGTCTTTACAATTTGTACTGACATAAGCTCTTTGGGGATTCCTCTCCAAGATTAAGTCTACACCCATAATTATGTCATCATGTATGCAGACGTGTCATTTTTTTCTCAGTTCTTGTAATTTGTTTACATGCCTGAAAGAGCAATAGTCAATGGTAATATCCAGAGCCATCTGCTACTAAGATGCCAAAATCTGTTGTTGTGTTCCCACTAGAGCTGTGATGTTGGTTCATCTATGTGTTTAATTAGGTGTGTATGGAGTAAATTACATGCCCATAGGAATGCATTTTATGGCAAATAGAGCAGTATTGCCGAAAGTAGTCGTCAGGTTATCTTGGCCAATATACATGCAGCACATCTGGGAATTATTCTCGAGAAAACATTGAGAAGAAGCTGTGACTAGTGGTTTGGACTTTGTTTGACTACTGCAAAGACTGGAAAAAAATGAAGCACATATCAAACTGCAGTGTATAATCTGCCAAAGTTAATTCCATGATATATGATGGTAAAACCCTGATTTAAAATCCTCAGTGAGGGCCAGGATTGTAGCTCATTGGTAGAGCGCTTGCCTAGCATGGATAAGGCACTGGGTTGGATCCTCAGCACCACATAAAAATAAATAAATAAATAGAGGTTAAGTTCTCTAAAAAAAATCTTCAGTGATTTTGTAAAATTATATTAATGTGTTATGATAAACTGCACAAATGGCATCAAAATATTCCCAATTCCTTTCATTGTTTAGTCACAACTGTGTGTCAGATACTTATAATATGAATTATGTTGTTGTATATGTGTATTTTTTGAAAAATTGAATTTACAATTCTCTTAGAAACTTGCTTGAAGAAATATAGCAAAGTAGTTAAAAGGAGAATTTTGAAGTGACACCAATGTGAGTTTGAATCTTTTAAGCTCCATTTGCTGGATGACTTCACTAAACATATTCAAAGCTAACCTATTTTCTCATCTATAAAATGGAAGTAAAGTACAACTCATAAGAGTGTTGTATAATTAAATAGGATAATTTACATAAATCACCTAGTGTAGTGGTTCTCAAGTTGTCTACACATTGGATTCAGTGTAGGGAGCTTTAAAAATACTGGTTCTTGTGTTCCCTCCCAAAAGATTGTCATATAATTTGTGAGGGGTAGACTGGGCTTTGAAAATTCTTGAAGGTCTTTAAGTGATGTTGATAATGCAGACAAATTTGGGTATCACTGACAGTATAACAATATGTGTATATAGATGCTTACAATCTAAGAGTTTTATAAACATTATTTTAACTCAATATTTGTAACAATCCTAAGAGGCAGGCATCATATTATCCCCAATTTCTAAATGATAAACTGGAGTTTAGAGATAATTAATAACATAATCAAGGTCAAATTAGCAGTACAAGGCAGAGACAATACTTAGACCCAATTTGTCTGATTCCAAAGAGCAAACTTTCAGTTATGCTGTCTAGCCTCAAGTGAATTACAGATCCATAAATTTAACAAACTCAATTGACAATCTGTTTTGGAAAAGAAAAAAAGATTCAGGTTTTTCCCATATATTTTATAGTTGCATTATGATTGTACATAATGGTGGGATCCATTGTTACATATTTGTACAAGCACACAATGTAACAATGCAATTTGATCAATATAGTTCCCCAGTCTCTTCCTTTTTGTTCCCCTCTCTCTTTCCCTGGTCCCTTTCCTCTAAGACTCAGGTTTATGATAGTACATACTTGATAAGTCATAGAATACTTGATAAGTCATCACATCTCACAATGGTCTCAAACAAAGGGTCAAACTTAAAGGATGGTAAAAGGCTACTGAATATTGTTGTAGGGAATTGGATAAGAATAGATGTGTTTCTCATCTGTTAACATGTGATTCCATGTTGGACAATATTTCTTAGTCCTGCTAAACTTTTTGATAGATTTTTGCATGAAAACTCACTCAAGCTTCTTTCTAGATGCATCAAGAACTCAAAAGACAAGATATATTCCAGAAGTTATACTTAGCACTTACTTTTTACTTATCTATATTATAGTAGTATTTGCCAAGAATTAAACTAATATAAATTCCAGCCACAATAATTGCAACATGGCCTGTGTTCAACACAGACCATGATACAAGTAGAATGACAAAGCATCACTGTTTATCAACTGTGAACTCATCTCTCACAAAATCATGTTGAATTGGATTTTTTATGCCATCTTCTCAGGACAGACCAGAATAACAGAGACTTTTTAAAAAAATACTCTTCTCTGCCTTATTACCTGGGTTATCTGGATAACCAAGTGAAGAAGAAAAAAGTTGGAAGACCAATGCTGTATGATGTTAAGACTTACTATAAAACAATACCAAGACTGCACAGTCTTGGCATATAGATAAATAGATTAATGAAATAGAATAGAAGGTCCATAAACCCATACATCAGAAAATCAATTTTTTAAAAAAGAGCAAAGGCAATTTAATGTAAAAAGATTGATCTTTTCAACAAATGCTGCTGAAACATTTGAATATCCACAGGAAAAAGAAAACCACTTTGATTTATACCTCTCTCCATAAAATTAACTCAAAATGAATCACAGAACCTCTAGAAAACAGAATCTTTGAGGTCTTGGGCTTTGGGTTAGATAAATATTTCCCATGTAAATCAAAGGCACAATTCTTTAAAAAAAATAACCAATAAAATGGAACTTCAGCTCTTCAAAAACTTGAATTAGAACAAGATATATTCCATGCTTTTATAATTGTCAAAATGGATTCTAC
The DNA here is from genome assembly GCA_004024805.1 of Geosciurus inauris. Lineage (NCBI taxonomy): Eukaryota > Metazoa > Chordata > Mammalia > Rodentia > Sciuridae > Geosciurus > Geosciurus inauris. The sequence continues at coordinate 10,609 of PVHX01024502.1, forward strand.
TGTCATATATAACTAAAAAGAACTAATTTTTAAAAAGAGAATGAAAACACAATCCAGAGAAAGAAAAAATATTTGCAAAGTACATATCTGACATAGGACTTGTATCCAGTATATATAAAGAACTCATAAAATTCAGTAATAAAATGATTCAATTAAAAAAAAGGAGCAGGCAGGCACAGTGGTACATGCCTGTAATTCCAGTGAGTTGAAAGGCAGAGGCAGGAGAATCCCAAGTTCAAAACCAGGCTCAGCAACTTAGCAAGGCCCTACATAACCTAGCAAGACCTTGTCTTCCTGTCTCAAAACAAAAATTTTTTTAAAAGACTGGGGATATGGCTCTGTGGGTAAGTGACTGGGTTCAATCCCTAGTACCAAAAAAAAGCAAGAATTAAAAGAGACAATTCACTAAAGAGATACATGGATAATGAATGAGCATATGAAAAGACACTTGACATATTTAGTAATTAAGTAAATGCACATTAGAACCACAATGAGATGCCACTGAACACCAAACAGAAAGGTCACAGTTAAAATAATTGACTATACCAAGTACTGGCGAGGATGTAGAACAACTGGAATTCTCATTTGTCACAAGTGAGAATTAAATGACTCAGCCACTATGGAAAAATCAGACAACTTCTTAAAATTTTCAACACACATCTATAATATGATTTAACCATTCTTCCACTAAGTATTTATTCAAGAGAAATTAAAACATGTATATACAAAGATTTGTATACTGTTTATGTTTGCAATAGCAAAAAGCTGGAAACAACCCAAATGCTCCATCAACATGAGTGGATTAGCAAACTGGTGTATCAAAATTTAAGAATAAATAGTAATGAACTATTAATACATGGATTAACATGGATGAAATTCAGAATAATTATTCTGAGTAAAAGAAACCAAGCAATAAAAAAGCAAATATTGCAAAATTCCATATTAGAATATGCTAATATTCTAATAATAATATATGCTAATTATAAATAACATATGTTATATCATATAAAATCAGTGGTTGCCTGGGCTGGGGAAAGAGAGGTAGACAGGATTAAAAGGGGGCATGAGGGCATTTTTGGAATTAATGGATATGCTTATTACCACGTGGTAATGATTTCAAAGAGTGTTCATATACCAAAACTTACATACTTTTTAAAATTTTGTTGTGGTAAGAACACTTTACATGTTACTCACCATATAAACGATATTTCAATTGTATAATACATTATTGTTTTCTGGTATACCCTTTTTATATACTTTAAATATGTTCTGTTTGTTTTAAGTTAATTATATCTCAATAAAGCCGTTAAAAGTAAAAATTACGAAGAATATTCTTTTCTTGCTTAAATACTTTACTAGTCAAACAGAAGAAGCATTGCATTGGTGGTGACAATTTGGTTTTATATTTGTTTCTTTTGATTTTGTGCTGCAGTGATTTCTGATAGGGTTAGGTTTCACATTTTTCAGCAATAAAAGATTATTTTGTTAACAACTTGTATTATTTAAGGACACATCAGATATTTTTATAATATGTCTGGTGGAAAATAAAAATTTCCACATCACAAGAAAATTGGCAGTATCATATTTTAAAGAATATTGCATACAATTTTATAATGTTAATGTTTTAAAAATCAATTACTAGAAAGTGTATTCAGTAGTTTGCCAAATTTATCTTAAGTATCCTGGTGCATCTGTATCACGTTTCCAAACATATTCTGCTTGTTAAAATAAGCAATTATGAAAGGGCATCTCTGGTGAAAATATGCATTCTCATGAATAAAGATATATCAGCCACACTCTAGTACCTTTAATATCAGAGCATCAAACTCTGAAGCTTATTTGACCTTTGTGGCCTTTCTTCTTCAAAGGTAAATAGCACCGAAGACTCTTCACCGAAGTTACATTTCAACAGGCTGGTCTTGGGATTGTTCATGTTCTGTGCTTGCAGTTATTCTTGATTTATAAAGGTTATAGGTAGGTAAATATGGCTAAAGGTCAATAAAATGGAACATCTTACAGAATACCCCCACTGGTTTAACATATCAAAACTGCTAGCATTTACAATTATTTTAAAGGATGAATATCTTAGAATTGTTAGGCCTGCCAATATCCATGACATATCTAAATGGGATGTTTTTCAAATACCTACAGAGAAGATTCTATAATTCCTTTTTGCAATCTAGTTTATGATAATTCTACCTTAAAAGTAAGAGTTAAAAGTAATCATTCAGAATTTTAAGAATGAGATATATTATTAACAATATTCTGGTTTATAAGAATTGTCATGTATTATATACCTGGGTTTTGAGTTTTTCAAGTGAATTATGTTTTTGTGTGTGTGTGTGTGTGTGTGTGTGTATGAGTGAGGCTTGAGAATACCTAAAACAATCTTAAAAAGGGGAATAAAAGAAATCACTCTATTCCAACTAAGACTTACTTTGTAGTTATAGTAATCAGCACAGTATGCTATTGATGAAGGAAAATATGGATAGACCAATGAAATAGAATGGAGAACCCAGAAATAGAAATACATGATATCAATAATCATATCCTAGTTGCTGTATTATCATTATGCATGATACTTACCATTGGAGGAAACTGGGCAAAGGGTAAGAGGAGATATTTCTGTTATGGTTTAAATACAAGGTATTCCCCAAAAGCTTATTTGTGAGACAATTCAAGAAAGTTTAGAAGTAAAATGATGGGGTTATTAGAGTCTTAACCTAATCAGTGCACTAATCCACTTGAATGGATTAACTAGGTGGTAACTGTGGACAGGTAGGGTGTGGCTGAAGGATGTGGGTCATTGAGGACATGTCTTGGATGTTTATATTTTGTCCCTGGTGAGCAGATGGTGCTCGCTCACTCTCTGTCTCGCCCTCTCTCTCCTGCCTTGTTGACATGTTCTGAGCTGCTTTCCTCCCCCACATCTTTTAGTCTTGATGTTCTGCCTCATCTTGGGCCCAAAGTAAGGTAGTTGGCTGTCTGTGGACTGAGACCTCTGAAACCATGAGCACCAAATAAACTTTTTTCTACATTGTTCTTGTCAGGTATTTTTGGTCACAGCCACCAAAAAGCTGACTAAAACAATTTGTCTGTATTGCTCATTACATCTGAATATGAATCTACAATTATTTTTAAAATAATAAATTTAATCTTAAAAAAACTAAAATAATATAATATCAAATATAATACTTCTTATTTGTTTTAAAATAAAACATAATTTTACTGTTTTTGTGGTTTTCATTGAGAAGATGAGTTATCATGCATAAGAACTATTTTAAAAGTCTCATTATTAGAAATTTCTAGTTAATTGGAGCTGGGCGCGGTGTAATCCCAGCACTTGGGTGGCTGAGACAGGAGAATTGCGAGTTCAAAGCCAGCCTCAGCAATGGCGAGGTGCTAACCAACTCAGTGAGACCCTGTCTCTACATAAAAAAAAAAAAAACACAAAATAGGGCTGGGGATGTGGCTTAGTGGTCGAGAGCCCCTGAGTTCAATTCCCAGTACCAAAAAAAAAAAAAGAAATTTCTAGTTAATTGGGTTTAAAATGAATGAGTATTGATTGTACATAAGAATTGCATTAATAAGATCTCTTGTCATTCAGGTAATTTTCCAATAACCTTTTTCAGGGGTCAGGAAAATGAGGTGACTCCTTGTGTAACCTACATGTAGGTCATCTGATCAGCTATTACATAATGAAGTAAGAAAGGGATGCTTTTCCCTTCCCCTTTGTCTAATCCAGTGAACTTTTATTCTTCCCAAAGGGAAGGGAGAAAGGATGGGAATAGGAAATACAATAGAATGAGTCGGACATAACTTTCCTGTGTTCATATATGAATACACAACCAGTGTAACTCCATATCATGTACAACCACGAGAATGGGTAGTTGTACTTCATGCATGAATAACATGTCAAAATACACTCTATTGTCATTTGTATCTAAAAAGAACATAAAAAATTTTTAGAAAGAAAAGGATGTTCTTCACCAGCAGACCACCATACTGAGATTTTGCCTGTGTCTTGAAATGTAAAAATAAGATTCTCATTGTATGGATTCAGTTTGACATGCAGCCATCCAGAGTCACAGCTTAGAGTAACCCTGCAGAGTTTTCCCTGCAGTTTCTCAGCATACTATAAATACACAAAACCATTACAGTGGTATGTCCATTAGAGTGGTATATGGAGCTTTACAACTGGACTCTGGCACTAGTAATGTGCCTGATTCTTTGATATCAGCTTAAGATAAACCAAGTGTCCTCTGGTTTAGACAAAGTCACCTTTGTCCTAAGCAATATGTATGTCCCTCTTTCTGATTGCAGGGATCCACTTGGTTTTATTACTGCCCAGGACCATACTTCTGTCACCAAGTCCCCGAGTAAGTTGTGCTCAGCGCAATCCTGGATTTGTCTGACTCTTTTCTGTTGCATTATGATACATTAGGGCCAGTTGTCATGCCTGGAGCTCAGTTTTTCTTGAACAGTTAGGAATAGACAAAATTGGAGCATAACATTAAAATATTTGCATGAGATTATTTTTGCACACTATAGAAGCAAATAATCTAATGTAGGCAGTTATAATGAATGTTATAATTGTGAAGCTTTGTTTTATTTTTCCCCTAAAGTATGGTCTTTTCTATGTCTTAGGAGAGATTAATATTGTCAGGCACAGTGGTATGTGCCTGTACTCCTTACTTAGTGGCTGAGATAGAAGAACTGGTTGAAGCCAAGCTGGGTAGCCAAAGTACATCCCCATGTTTAAAAAAAAAGGCAAAACAAACAAAAAACCTAGGTGGGTGTGGTAGTGCATGCCTGTAATCATAGCTACACTGGAGGCTGAGGTAGAAGGATGAAAAATTCGAGGCCAACCTGGACAATTTAGTGAGATTTTCAAAGTAAAAAATAAGAAAGGGCTGGGAATGTAACTTAGTGTTAGAGCATCCCCAGGAGAAGAAAAGGAAAGGAGAGTAGGAGAGAGGAAAAAAGGAAAAGAAATGGGTAAGCCAGTAACAAATGCAATATATTTTGAATTAGATAAAAAGTTTTCCAACATAATCTCATATACTTTTAGAGCTTTAGAAGTAAATGACTAGATATTTCATAAAGTATTTTTATGTGGTAAGTGAAGTGGTAAGAGTTTTTAAAATATCAATTTTTCTGTTATTCCAGTCCCACTACAGCTATCTTAGTTCATATCCTTACCTGACATGATTTGCCAGAACAATTTAAGTAGCTCAGTGATTTCCTTGCCTGACCTATTTCTCACCTCCCAGCCCTACCTAGTCCTTACTCCAAATTGTTCCCAGGGTGAGCGTTATATTAAGCAATCTTCCCACTGTGCTTGAAAACTAATTATTGCTTCTAATTGACTAAAATATAAAGTCTACACTTTTCTGGATATTCAAAGCCCTCTAAAATCTAGACTAACAACAAGAAATCTAACATTCCTAAATACACATCCCCCATGCCATATAGGCTATACTTCTTCAGCTTCTCAGAACCTGCTATGCTTTTTCCAATGAGCATTCTTCCATTCAGAGTGCCCATCTTTGTCTCTGCCTGGTAAATTTTCTCACTTCCCCTCTGAAGCTGTCCTCAACATCCTAAGACAGTTCATCACTCCTTCTTTTTGCTCTCATGGGATTTTATGTGAAATAATAACCACTATTTATTGAGCGCTTACTAGGTACCAGGCACTGTGCCTAACTAAGCATTTTACAGACGTGATCTCATTTAATCTTCCCAGAAGCTCTATGAGGTAATGTGGCACTTTCTATGGTGTCTTTTCATTCATTGTTTTCATGTCTATCTCCTCATAAGAAGAGACCAGGCTTATTCATATTATCTGAATTGCCACCTACTATAAAGTCTGATCAATAAATGTTTGTTGAGTGAATACATGATGGAACGAATAAAGTGAAATAACAAAAGATACTTTAAAAAGTAACTTGTTAGAGAGGATTGACCTTACCATACTTGTATGCAGCCAGAACACTAGGAATATGCTAATATTCTCATCCAAATTTCTCTATCCTTATCCCTGATATGCTGCCTGAAATTACCATGGCTCTCAAGAATGGCTTCTCTTTTTATAATTTTTTATTCTTACTGCCCCTAACCTAAATTAGAACTTTTCCAGTCTCTTTCTTTTAGATCCAGTATTTTTTATTACTATGTACCTTGAAAGAGATCCATCTGTTTAAAACACTAGTCTGATTATATATTTCCTCCGCTCAACAAACATGCATTTTTTAAAGGAATCTTTTCTCCTCAGCCTGAGTCTTTTAAAATCTCCATAATTTGACCCCAACTTAATCCCCCACTGTATTCTAATCATGCAGCCCAGTTAGTCTGGAACAGTCTTCATTCTCACCTTCATGACTTCATTCTTCCAATGGCTCTACTTGTCTGAGTTGCCTCCTTCTCTATGTTGTCTATACAAATTCATGATATTTTCCTAGAACACATTAGTCATAAAGTACTTCTTTTCTCCCTGTATGCTTATTCATGGATAGAAAGCTTAGGAGAAACATTTTGAATTTTAGACTTATCTCCTATATTCAGCAAAGTTAGCTCTTTGAGACATCAAGTAGAACTTTTATAACTGTCCGCCTTACAAATTATCTGTTTTTCTGTTTACATCCCTTTCCCTGTGCAGGGATGGGTCCTTTGGACCTTTCCACCATATTGCCCTGCTTCTGAGAACATAGGTGAATAGATCTGGAAAGGGCATCTGACCTTGCCAAGACTACTCAATTATTTCCAGAGACTATGAACTTGCAACAAAACAAGACAAATAAACAAAAAAGCTTCTTAACCTGGGTCAGGCTCCTAATTAGGGATCTAAAAAACTCTTGTCTATAACCAGTAGTGATGCACGTCCCTGCAGAGACCTCTTGTTTACATTAGAAGAAGGCTGCCCTCTAGGTGGGTTCAGTTTCAGCTGCAGGGCACAAATATATGTAGTGTTGTGCATAGCCATAGTATTTCCTTCATAGTTGCGGAGGCAGAAAAATCAAGGCTGCAAAAAAGCTGAATGAACAAAATAGCTAGGAGGAGAACCAAGAATAAATAAAAAATCTGCAGAGAAGCAGAGGTGTGTGTGTGGGGGGGGGGGGGGGGAGAGAGAGAGAGAGAGAGAGAGAGAGGAGAGAGAGAAACTTCTTATTTCCTCCTAGCTTTCCTGATTCTGAGTATAGCCTCTATAGAGTCACCTTCGCCTATGGTTTTCTTGAAAAACTTCAGTATTCTTTCAACAAACTTCATTTTCTTCTTTACTTCAAGGATAAAATAATTTGTGTTTTAATCATCTAATCTCAAAGGACCAAGACTAGTTTATAGAGTAACTTGCAATATCAGACACCCTATAATATAATAATATATGTTGAATATATTGAATGGGGATTTAAACCACTGGTTCTTTTTTTTTTTTTTTTTTTTTGAGACAAGGTTTCCAGCATATTGCCCAGGTTAACCTTGAACTTCTGGGCTCAAGCGGTCATCCTGCCTTAGCTTCCTGAGTAGCTAAGTTTACAGATTCATGCCACCACACCCAGTTGACCACTGGTTTTTAACCTTGGCTGCAAACTAACAGTGCCCAAAATGTTTTAAACTTTCCAGTCATGCATCTCACTACACACTGATCAAATTCAAACCTGGTTGAATGGGAGGTGTGTGCATTGGTATTTTGTAGCACTTCCCTGAGGATTCTCAGACAAGAATGGGTTTGCCTTCATTGAGTTAGATGTTATAAAAATACAAACATTGAGGGAAAGAGAGCTGATAGTATACCAAGAATTTTCATTTACTAGATCATCTATTTTGAACCATTTGTTAGATTACATAGTCTGAATAAAAAATTGAACAATAAGGTAAGATAAATATAGCACTTGTAGCAGTAGCTAAAATGTATGAAATAAAGGGAGGAAAACACTTAATTTAATACACATTTTTACCAAGTAACACATTATTAGGGTCTTGAGTATAGCTGCATAAGCCAATAGCTGATGGAGCAGAAGAAAATAAGTTACTACAGTCAACTTCATTCCTAAAATATGAAATTTTAAGTAAAGGGATACTTTATAAAAACAATATTTTAGTATAATTTTAGTATGAAAGTAAAGCTGGAACAATATCACCCTAGTGAGATTAGCAAAATCTCTAGGTCAGCATAATAAAATGAGTAGTTATAACCCAATGTCCACTTATTAGTTCTATAATTAATCAGTAGTAATGCCATTATCAGGAGACACCATGAACTTCTAAGAATTATAAAATATATATTTTTTAGGCTCTCTTCCTGATTTATTCACATCTTTTTCTGAAATCATATGTGTCTATATCCTGCTTAAAGTGTTGGAACCATATCCCTTCTTAATGTACTTTTAATACTTTCTTCTATTATTCCTGTTTCAGGGCTTGTCTTCTGCCTTGTGTTAATTTCAGGCTTTGTAAGATAAGCGGTCACAAGTGTTCATCCTCATGTCCCTCATATGAACCCTTCTTTAATTTAGAACAATCTAGTGTTTTTTATTGTGGTACATTGTATCAGATAGGCATATGTTCAGCTGCAAATCATGGCAAACCCTATTATAGAGGCTTAAACTATCTTTTTTTTTTCTTTCATATAACAAGAGACATAGATATAAGCAGTCCAGAGTTGGTACAGATTGACAAGGAAACCAGCAGGGACACATGTTCTTCCCATCTTTCTGCTTCTGTCATCCTTAGTGTTTAGCTTATCACCTCATAATCAAAAAAGGCTGCACTTTTAGGCATTGCATTTGTTGCAAATAAGAAGGAGACAGGTTCAAAAGACCACACGAAGCACTCCAATACAAGCTGTCATTATTAAATGCTGTCCTGGAATCCCAGTAAGTAACAGCTCATTGATCAGAACTGGACACATATTTATCCCTGGACTAGTACTGGGAAATGGCTAGGCAGAGAAATTAGGGATAGGGGTTGAGTTGGCCAGAAACATTATGCCACAAGGTTTGATTCTAGTTGGAGTTGGAAGGAATACTAAAGATTATTTGGCACTCCCTACTGAGATCTGACAGATGAGAAAACCATGGCCCAGAAATCTCTGAAATCCACAGGCAGGTAATGGCAGAACAGAATCTAGACTAAGATCCAGTCATTATAATCCCTAGACCATTGTACATTCCATATATCTGTACGTGGACCATTAGAAGGACCTATTTTAGAAGCTACAAGTCATTTACAGAGACAGAATTTAGAACATTAGAACTTTGTTTCAGCTGTCTTTAAAATAACTTTCAGAGCAACAAATGGGAAAATAGACTCTCCAGTACTCCTTTGAGACAAAAAGGAGACAAAATAAATTGCTCAAAAATTCCATGGGACATGTCTTTCATCAGCTGTCCTCTTGCTCTATGTAACACAGAAAGCTGCTTTTAAAAATCCTAGTGTATAACAAATTCAGTATACAATGAAAATCCTGAAGTGTTCAAGTACAATTGCAATTCATTTCTTTACCTTAGTGTATGTTACCTTTGACCATCTTTCCTAGGAATTTTTAACAAAATTTTATTATTACTATCAAATGACTTTAATCCTGAGTATTGACCTAAATAAAAAAGATAAGATTTTACTAAATGCATACCACCTAAATAATTATCATTCCATAATTTTTTATCTTCCTCATGACCAGTTTTAGTTACTTAGGCATGATAGTCTCATTTCAGCTGGGAGAGGAGGGGCCCTGTTTGTATTTCAAGCAACTAATATTCTCTAAGGGTATTGATTATTCTCCATAGCTGTGATTTTTATCATTATGAGTATTCATCACACACCACTTGCACATTACCCTTTGTGAACTATTTGTAGAAGTTTTAGTTTCTATTTGCTGAGAGTTTACATTATGATTGTTAGGAAGAGAAACCTGCCAGTTAAATGTACATTGGGTATAGTAGAAACTATTTATAATTATGTCTTTGGAAGCTCTACTCATACCTCCATTTTAGGCTGCCAGTTATGTTATCATGAGCATTTATCATACTAGTAGAAATGAAAGTGTGTAGAGTACAGCAGGATTCATACAGCTAAAAAGTTCCTCAGACTACGGCTCACCTCCCACACTACCTCCCAGAATGTACTATCTCTCTAAAATTAAGCCATTGTCTGTGTTGGAGATAAAAGTTAAAAGATCCAATTATTGGGGCTGGGGCCATAGCTCAGTGGTAGAGTGCTTGCCTAGCATTCATGAGGCACTGGGTTCAATCCTCAACACCACATATAAATAATAAATGAACAAAATAAAGGTCCATCAACAACTAAAAAAATTTTTGAAAAAAAAGATCCAATTATTGGATTATCAAGGAATAAATGGGAGAAACTTAACATAGTTTTCCACAAGTAGGAAGTGCTGAATAAATGGTAGCTATCATTAAGTTTAGGGTGACACAGTAATTCAATAACAAGACAATAGATACAAAGCTTTAAAACCATAAATTGTATTATAACAAATCAATTTATTGTTACCATGTTCAAATATATTTGGGATTGTATTTGGAGGAGTTACAGTTTTTCACAAATATGTCATTTATCTTATATGTTTAACATACATTTTTGCCATTCATTTATTTTCTGAAATGTGCCAACTATTTTATACCATTTAAAAGATTTATTCAATGATATCCTTGCTGCCATCAATAAACTGATAAGGAGAAGAGTTTCTGTGAGAATTCTATTCCATAGGCTATCATTTTAAATAAAGAGAAATAGTAAAAATATGTCTTATCATAAATTGTGTAATAACTCTACATAGTTTTCCAAGTCAATTTTAATCTGTTTGGGGTGTATAGTTTATCAGTTAAATTTGAGTTTCTGTGGCAACAGATGCAATTATTGCATACACATTCTGCAGCTGGGTAGACAGAAGATCTCCTCTGAGACTTCAACTTACAAATAATGCAGTGTGTGAGTAAGAGGCAAGCATTCCTCTCCACATGGCTGAGTATACAGCACTTCTAGAATACCAGTCTCAGGTGGTAGCCAAACCCAGACTTATAAACATAACTCTTTTTCCAGGTTTCTCATGGAACAATTGAAAAATCTTTACCCAAGACACAAAGATACTTCCACTTCTGCTTTTAGAATTTGGGACTTAGGTTAACATAAAACACATAGCAGAAAACCATACACAGAGTACCTAGTTCTCATCAATTTCTTTCCTGTGTTTCTGAAGTGGAAATTACAAAAACACAGTTTAATCTGTTCTGAAAATAAAACTTAGATGATAATCAAAAACAAAGTTGTAGGGCTGGAGATATAGCTCAGTTGGTAGAGTGCCTGTCTTGCATGCACAAAGCCCTAGGTTCTAATCCCCAGCAACACACACAAATAAATAAAAATAAAAAATAAAGTTGTAGAAGCTACTGCCAAAAAGTAGAGACCAACTTCCTTAACAAGACCTGTACAGCTTAAGAAATCATACTAAGAATCAATAAGCAGGACAGCATCAAATTAAAAAGCTTCTGCAGAGCACAGGAAACAATTAAGGACATGAAGAGAGAGCCTACAGAATGAGAAAATCTTTTCCTACCTGCTCTTCTGACAAGGGATAAATATCCAGAATAAAGAAAGAACTCAAAAAACTTAACGCCAAAAAAGCAAATAACCCAACTAATAAATGGTCAAAGGAACTAAACGGCCAACACTTATTGTTGTTTGTATTCTTGATAATTGCCATTCTGACTGGTGTGAGATGAAATCTTAGGGTAGTTTAATTTGCATTTCTCTGATTGCTAGAGATGTTGAACATTTTTTCATATGTCTGTTGATGGATTGTATATCATCTTCTGTGAAGTTTGTGTTCAGCTTTTTGGCCCATTTATTGATTGGGTTGTTAGGTTTTTTGGTGTTAAGCTTTTTGAGTTCTTTATATATCCTGGAGATGAGTGCTCTATCGGATGTGTGTGTGGCAAAGATTTGTTCCCAGGATGTCGGCTCTCTGTTCACTTCATTGATTATTTCTTTTGCTGAGAAGAAGCTTTTTAGTTTGAATCCATCCCATTTGTTGGGCTGGGGATATAGCTCAGTTGGCAGAGTGCTTGCCTTGCATGCACAAGGCCCTGGGTTCAATCTCCGGCACCATAAAAACAAAACAACCAAACCATCCCATTTGTTGATTCTTGATTTTACTTCTTGTGCTATAGGAGTCTTATTAAGGAAGTATGGTCCTAATCCGACATGATGAAGATTTGGGCCTATTTTTTCTTCTATTAGGCATTGGGTCTCTGATCTGATTCCCGGGTCCTTGATCCACTTTGAGTTGAATTTTGTGCATGGTGAGAGATAGGGGTTTAGTTTCAATTTGCTGCATATGGATTTCCAGTTTTCCCAGCACCATTTGTTGAACAGGCTATCTTTTCTCCAGTGTACATGTTTGGCTCCTTTATCTAGTATAAGGTAACTGTATGTAAGTGGGTTTGTCTCTGTGTTATCAAGAATACAAACAACAATAAGTGTTGGCGAGGTTGTGGGGAAAAAGGCACACTTATACATTGCTGGTGGAACTACAAATTGGTACAACCAATCTGGAAAGCAGTATGGAGATTCCTTAGAAAACCTGGAATGGAACCACCATTTGAGCCTGCTATCCCACTCCTCGGTCTATACCCAGAAGACTTAAAAACAGCAAACTACAGTGCTACAGCCACTTCAATGTTTATAGCATCTCAATTCACAATAGCTAAACTGTGGAACCAACCTAGATGCCCTTCGATAGATGTCTGGATAAAGAAATTGTGGTATATATACGCAGTGGAATATTACTCAGCAATAAAAGAGAATAAAATTATGGCATTTGTAGGTAAATGGATGAAGTTGGAGAATATCATGCTAAGTGAAGTAAGCCAATCTCAGAAAACCAAATGCCAAATGTACTCGTTGATAAGTGGATGCTGATCCATAATGTGGAGAAGGTCATGGGAACAATGGTGGAACTCTGTTCACAGGGGTGTAAGGGAGGAGGGAGCATGGGGACAGTAAAGGTGGTGGAATAAAATGGTCATCATAGCCCTAACTTTATGTATGACTGCATATATGTTGTGATTCTACACAACTTAAAACTAGAGAATTGATATGTTATCCTCTATCTATGTACAATGAATCAAATTGCACTCTGTTATCATGTAAGCCTAAATAGAACAAATAAATTAATTAAATATGAAAAAAAAAGATTATGGCTACTTCATAAAATGAAAATTACCTGAACTGAAAGAGCAACAGTAAATATTAACTTTGATCAGTGAAAA
>PVHX01024503.1:0-23890 GCA_004024805.1 Geosciurus inauris
TTCTTCTTCTTCTTCTTCTTCTTCTTCTTCTTCGCTACTGGGGGTTGAACACAGGGGCAACTGAACACTGAGCCACATCCCCAGCCCTATTTTGTGTTTTATGTAGAGACAGGGTCTCACTGAGTTCCTTAGTGCTTTGTCCTTGCTCAGGCTGGCCTTGAACTTGTGATTCTCCAGTCTCAGCCTCTCAAAGTGCACAGATTTACAGACATGTGCCACCGTGCCCAACTCAATTTTTATTCTTTAGGATAATATTGGCCTTGGATAGCCTTTACAATGTGGAGATACAATTCTACTCTCTCTAGGTATGTTTGTTGTTGTTGTTCTAATCAATTATACATGACAGCCAAATACTATTCTATTCCTTGTACACAAATTCTCCCATGTTTATCTAGTGTTTTGAACATGAAATGTTCTGTTTTATCAAATGCTTTTTCTGCATGATATAATCATGTGATTCTTTATATCTACTGGTGTGATGTATTATGTTTATTGATTTCCATGTGTTTAATAAACCTTGCTTCCTCAAGATGAACCTCACATGTTTTTGTGCACTCTCTTTGTATTTGGTGCACATTTTTGTATGTGATTTGCCAATATCTTATTGAAAATCTTTGCCTGGACCACTGAGCCACATTCCCAGCCCTATTTTGTGTTTTATGTAGAAACAGGGTCTCACTGAGTTGCTTAGTGCCTCGCCATTGCTGAGGCTGGCTTTGAACTCTCAATTCTCCTGTCTTAGCCTCCCAAAGTGCAGGGATTACAGACATGTGCCACCACGCCTGGCTGTTTTGTAATAGTTTGATGATTCAGATTTTTATTTGTTTGAAAATTGAGTTGTGATGTTGTCGTCTGAAAAAGCAAAAATTATTTTTTAAATAAAGTACTTCTTTTTTTAAAAAAGTATTTATTTTTTAGTTGTAGGCAGACAGAATATCTTTATTTTATTTTTATGTGGTGCTGAGGATCAAACCCAGTGCCTCACGCATGCTAGGCGAGCACGCTACCACTGCGCCACAACCCCAGCCCCAAAGTACTTCTTTTATGGTATGTTTAAATAATGAGAATATAGACACCTTTGGACAATTCCATTCAAATAAATATGTTAGGTGTTGGAAGTTTTGGTGTATCTCACTGATCTCACATACCTTCAACACAAAGGTGAACAACTGTCCTGTGAGTCTTGTTATTACTTATACTTTTGTTATGCATATCTCAAGTACCATTGTTTGGTTGTGCTTTTTTGAATATTCAATAACTAATTGCCACTGTGATTTATCCATTAGGATTATGTTGTGTTTTATTTTTTTAACCACTGCTTTGCTCCAGTGTATTGCTTCACAGGTCCTGCTCTCTGGGTTTTATTACACCAAATTTATTCATCAATTTTATTGCTTATAACTGTTTATTGGGCTGGGGATATAGCTCAATTGGTAGTGTGCTTCTTTGCATGATAAAGGACTTGGGTTCAATCCTCATTACCACAAAGAAAGTATCATATTGAATGAGTGCCTTTGTGAGATCCAGCTCTTCTAACTCTCATTACAACTTGTGTGAAATTAAAAAACTGTGTCAATGATGTGATATGTACTTACTCATGTTTATTTCAGGAACCATTGACATTCAGGGATGTGGCCATTGTTTTTTCTAAAGAGGAATGGAAATGCCTGGATTCTGCTCAGCAGGCTTTATATGAAGATGTGATGTTAGAGATCTATAGCAACCTTATCTTTCTGGGTGAGCATAAATTTTATTCAGAATTCCTAATTCACCATCAATATTTTTGTTCTCTTTTCTTTTGGTACTGAGGATTGAACTCAGGGCACTAAACCACTGAGCCACATCCCTCTCCCCAGCCTTATTTTGCATTTTATTTAAAGATAGGGTCTCACTGAATTGCTGAGCACCTCATTGTTTTGGGGGCTCACTTTAAACTTTGATCATCCTACCACAATCTCCCCAGCTGCTGGGATTACAGATGTGCACCACAGCAACCATCCAATATTTAATTTTTTAATTTTGTAGAATATCTTCTAGCAACTTCTATTTTTCATAAAAAGTTTAGATTCTTGTTTTAAGGATGAAGATTAGACTTCTTTAATGCAGAAAATAAAATATTAAACATGTTTTTTCTTTTTAATTTTAACCTATCCTTTCTTTATTCTCTTTTTTTAAAATATTTTTTTAGTTGTTGATGAACACAATGTCTTTATTTTATTGCTTTGTATGTGGTGCTGAGGATCGAACCCAGGGCCTCACACATGCGAGGAAAGCGCTCTACCGCTGAGCTACAATCCCAGCCCCTCTTTATTCTCTTAAGTAGTACTTAAAATCTGGAGAATAAAAATGGTTCCATTGTATTTTAGTGTTTCTGTCAGGAAAAAACGTGGAACAATAATTGTCTAGAATCTTCTATGGTATCTTTTCTTTCTTTTCTCCTAATGAGTCCAGCATTAAGAAACAGTAGTTAAAAGAGAATAAAACAATGAGTCATAAGCAGACACGGTGGTGCACATTTGTAATCCCAGCATTTTAGAAGGCTGATACAGGAGGATTACAAGCTCAACACCAGCCTCAGCAACAGTGAGACACTAAGCAACTCAGTGAGACCCTGTCTCTAAGGAAAACACAAAAAAGGGCTAGAAATGTGGCTCAGTGATTGATTACCCCTGAGTTCAAATCCCAGTACCCAAAATAAAAAATGAATCCTATTTTATTTTCCAATAAACACATCTTGCTGTGTCTAAGTCATCCTTGGTTACCTTTTTGTTCCCAAAGAAATAACCTTGGAATTTGAAGAGAAATGTAACACTAGCCATATATCCATGTAGGTATAAATCAAAGAAGCAAAGAATATTAATAAGTGATCAAAATGTCAAAGAGAAAACCACATTTTAAAATGTTAATTGAGAAGCTAAATTTTAGCAGAAATGATTTTTTCAAACCTATGTATATTTCTCTTACAATCAGTAAAAAACATATCATGCCCTATGTTTACAATGCTTCCTAATTATTTAAGTTACTTCTTATTCTCCAGTGATTTTTCTACATTCAAATTAACAAAGTATTCCCTAATACCTATGAAGATTGCCACAGTTTGTCAGATATTTATTGATCTTGGTGGGCTCCTTAGTAATTCTACACAAATTACTGGATATCTCTAGGTAAAACCATTTAATGTATTAATATCATAGGGAAATTTTTTAAATATTACTTAAATATTTATTCATTCAAATTGCTTTTATCAGAGTTTTTTTTTTTTTTAAATGAACGCTTAACTGAATTTTCTGTGAATTTTTTTGCCATGTTATGAACAGCAGTGATTCACAATGCCTGCTCCTTCTGGCTATATACGTATTGCTAAAAATTGTGGTTTAAAGAAGGATTTCTAGGACTGGGGCTGTAACAGAGTGGCAGAATACTTGTCTAGCACATGTGAGAAGGTTGCTTGGATCTTTAGCACTACATTAAAAACAAACAAGTAAAATAAAGGCATTCTGTCCATCTATAACCACAAATTTGTTTTTTTAAAAATAGAATTTCTTTTTTTTTTACTTGTAGATGGACACAATGTCTTTATTTTATTGCTTTGTATGTGGTGCTGGGGATCAAACCCAGGGCCTCACGCATGTGAGGCAAGCGCTCTACCACTGAGCTACAATCCCAGCCCCCCAAAAAGGATTTCTAAACTAGTACACTTATGCAGAATTTTTTTAAATTTATTTATTTTTAGTTGTAGGTTGACAGAATATCTTTATTTTATTTTTATGTGGTGCTGAGGATTGAACCCAATGCTTCACTCATACTAGGCAAGCACTC
Organism: Geosciurus inauris; assembly: GCA_004024805.1. Lineage (NCBI taxonomy): Eukaryota > Metazoa > Chordata > Mammalia > Rodentia > Sciuridae > Geosciurus > Geosciurus inauris. Next base: position 3,820 of record PVHX01024503.1, read on the forward strand.
TACCACTGAGCCTACCACTGAGCCATAACCCCTGCCCAGTTATGCAGAATTTTGTGGGTTACAATTTCTCTAATTCTTGTGTTTCTTTTTGAGTTCTACTGTTTAGAGTAGCTTCATTGTAGTTCAGTAGGTTTCCTGACATCAGTGAATATTGTTTTCATTTTTACAGCTATATGTTAAAATTGAATAGAAATTTTTATGACTTCTTACTATAGAACAATATTAAGTGAAATTAAAATTCACATGTATCATGTGCCTATTTTTAATAGTTATATATACTTTTACTTGTATAAATAATGCTTCTATTTTGTTTATGATTTGTATATAGTGCCTTGTTTCCTTTGTTTATGTGATTATTTATATAATTTATCTAAATTTTTTTATATAAATACATATAGGCATATGTATCTATATTGGGGAGTGAACTCAGGCATGCTACATCTGAGGTACATCTTCAGCCCATATTCACGTTTACTTTGAAAGAGATTCTTGCAACATGACAGAATCTATATTTGCGTTTTCCTTCCTCAGCCTTTCAAGTATCTAGAATTACTAGTATATTTATCATCTCTATAAGATGAATCTGTTATTTTGTCTAGAAGTAAGATTTTAGTATTTTAAAGGTAACAAAGGTTTTCATAATTCTGTTTACCTTTTATATTTTTTCAAATCTTAGTTTTGATCAAAATCATAAGTTCCTTAACTTACTGTTGTTTGTATTTTAAATACATTGTTCAGTAGTGTTGATTCAAATGTTTTGCAGTATATTTGTAGAACATTTATATCACATAAAAGTACAATTTATTTCTACTCCAAACAAGAGCTTACTTTTCTCTCACTCTTCCATCCCAGACATTATTCCTTTTGGCCTGTGTGTTTGGTTACATTAGATATCTCATAAGTAGAATGACATGGTATTTGCCTTTTTGTGAATGACTTATTTCACTTAGCATACTATCCTGAAGGTTGATCATTTTAGATATTATAAGAATTTTTATCTTTGTAAAGTTTGAAAACATTTCATAGTGCATTACAAATTGCATTCATGCACTCATGTGAAAGGACATTGGATTGGCTCTCCATATTTGAATGATGTTGTGATGAGCATAGATATGTAAATATATTTTGGTTTGGTTGTTTAGTTTTTGTGGTGCTGGCGATTGAACCCAGGGCAGTGTGCATGCAAGGCAAGCACTCTAGCAACTGAGCTATATCCCCAGCCCTGTAAATATATTTTGATGTGACCATCCAATTGAGGACTAATTGATGCATTCTCAGTTTTCTTACATATGACTTCTTCATCTAATTTTATGCTAACATAAATCTATTCAATATTGTAACTTTATTATTTTTATATCAGGAAGTTTTTTTTTTTTTTTACTTTTAACATGTTTAGCTATTTATGTACCCAGGATACTCCATAGAATTTTAAAATAACATATTCTGTTTCTGCAAAAGTAATATTAAGTGTTTGATAGGTATTACATGGATTTCTTAGATTTCTTTGGTTTGTCTCAGCTCTCTCATTTTTCCTTTTTTTTTTTTTTTGGACTAGGTGTGCTTAACAATTGAGTCACATCCACAGCTGTTTTTTGTGGGGGTGAGGGGAGAGATCTGGGGATTGAACTGAGAGGCACTTGCCCACTGAACCACATCTCAAGGGCTATTTTGTATTTGATGTAGACACATTATCTCATTGAATTGCTTAGTGCTTCCTAATTGCTGGGGTTGACTTTAAACTCGTGATCCTCCTGTCTCAACCTCCTGAGCTCCTGGGATTACAGGTGTGCACCACCACACCTGGCTTCAGTTTTTTTTTCTTTCAAAAAATGCTTTAATTTTTGGTTCACAGATTTTTATAGTGGTATTTTGATTCCTTCCTATTAACTTTTTTTATCTTCTATGTGTATTTTGTCATTACTTTGGGAATATGTAAAAATATTTATAAACAGTAGAATGAATTGGAAATACCTTTGCTATGTTCATATATGAATGTTCAACTAGTGTAACTCTACATTATGTACAACTGCAAGAATGGGTAGTTATGCTTTATGTACGTATATGCCAAGATACATTCTACTGTCATTTATAACTAAAAAGAACAACAACAAAGTTAATAGTTTGTACAGTATTCTAAACTAAACTAACTTTGATTTTTTTATAAAAATAAAGTCTTTACATGTCTTGTCATAATTTGTTATTGATGTCACAGTTGATTTTATACCTTAGACCCATTAACAGAGATTTAAGGTAATTTTTCTGGTTTAGTCTTCCAAATTCTGCAGCAGAACTAAATGTTATATGTGCCACAATGACAATAAATTAAAATTTATATTTGTGTATATTTTGTATTTTCACAAAAGCTTTCAAAATGTATATGATTTGTGGGCTGAGGGTGTGGCTCAGTGGCAGAGTGCTTGCCTCCCATGTGTGAGGCACTGGGTTCGATCCTCAGTACCACATAAAAATAAATAAACACAATAAAGACACTGTGTCCATGTATAACTAAAAAATATTTTTAAAAAATGTATATGATTTGTGTTGCTGTGCAGATTTATTTTATTAGAAGAATTCCATTAAATATTCCTCTTAGACAAAGTCTACAATGAGGAAAATTTTCAGCATTTACATATTTTGAGAGCCTGTATTTTTCTTAAGGTTCAGAAACAATATTTGTGGATATAATGTTCTAGGTTGATATTTTCTTTTCTTTTAGCACATATGACTATATGCTCCAATTCCTTTCTGGAAATCTGCTAGGAAATCAACTGTTAACCATATAGAAGTATCTTTGTAAATAAAATCTCTCTTTTTCTTAGTTTTATGAAAACTTTCTCTTGACTATAAATTTTTATTTTGCACCTTGTAATTGATTTTATCATATTTGATACTTTTTCTTGTCACATTTCTAAATTATCAAGCATCTTCCTTTCATTCATTCTCTTTAATTTGTGTATGTGGGGGGGTGCTGGGAACTGAACCTAAGACCTCGTGCATGCAAGGCATGCACTCTACCAAATAAGCTATATACACAGTTCCAGACATTATTTTTTTTTAATATTTATTTTTTCAGTTGTAGGTGGGCAGAATAGCTTTATTTTATTTTTATGTGGTGCTGAGGATTGAACCCAGTGCCTCACACGTGCTAGGTGAGCATGCTACCACTGCGCCATAACCCCAGCCCCCAGACATTATTTCTTAAAAAATATTTCTAGTGGGCTTGAGATATATCTCAGTTGGTAGAGTGCTTATCTCACATGAACAAGGCCCTGGCTTTGATCCCTAGCACCAAAAAAAGAGAATATTTTTAATATACAATTTCTACTCTTTTTTTGCTATTTTTTTTTAATTTCATTCAATTTTTTATTAATTAGTTTATTAAATATTTTTCAAATGGTGTTGCTTAGATAATTATAAACTCTTAACTCCCTAAATGTCAATGACTAGTGTTATATTGTGTCTTTGGTTGAGTCAGTTTTCTTCTTTTCTTCATGTGCTGTTTTTTTTCTTTAAGACTTTTTTTTTTAAAAATATATGGACACAATATCTTTATTTTATTCCTTTGTATGTGGTGCTGAGGATCGAACTTAGGGCCTCATGCATGCAAGGCAAGCGCTCTACTGCTGAGCTACAATCCCAGCCCCTGTTTTCTTTTTTTTAAATTTATTTTCTTAGTTGTAGATGTATATGATACCTGTTTTATTTTTATATATTCTTATGTGGTGCTGAGGATCAAACCCAGTGCATTACCCATGCCAGGCAAGCGCTTCACCACTGAGCCACAATCCCAGCCCCCAGCTGTTATTTTCATTGGGATGTTTTCTTTTAAATGTCCCCTTAAAACATTATTATAGTGATGGTAAAAAATGTTTGCAAATTACTAAATAAACAAAAACATGTCAAGTTTTTGTTTATTTACTATTTACTAGGCAGTCTGTATCCATGTAATTGGCAAAGAGAGGGAGTACAATTGCAAGTTTGAAAGGAGCTTCTGCATTTTTCTGACATCCAGTCTCAAAATGTTAATAATTTAGATATATAGAAAGGTCTGTGGATGTAGTTCAGTGGTAAAACACTTCTATGTTCAATCCTAAGTAATACTCCCCACAAAGAAAAAGGAACAGAAATAAGGGAAAGGTCATTTCCTGCAACATTTGAGCCACATGTGAAATCTGAAAGAGCTGAACTGAGAGGCTGTGATTCGACAATGTTGTAGTAAAGTTAGTCAGTTTTTGTGTTGTCCTCATCTGTGGAGCTGTGAATCTCAAGATGATTTTAGAAGTTCTCACAACTTTTGTTAGCATATTTTTGTGAATTTTATATATTTCTTGAGTAATAAGGACCTTGGATTATACTACTCTCTGGCTATTTTCTCCACTTTGATATCATTTAATATATTTGCAGAGTATCTTCACAGTGTAGTAAGTGAAATAATTTGTTTTTAAAATTTCTTTCAGGTATGTTTTCTCATGAAAACCAAGAATATTCAGGAGAGCAGGAAATAAAATATTATTTGCAAAACGTGTTAAAGAAAAGGTATGGAATCTAGGACAATAAATCCATAGTTTTAAAAAAGAATGGAAAATAGTGGGAGAGGGAAGTTCAGAAAATTTGTTTTGTTAAAAAAAAAACAAACACAAAAGAATTATTTATCATAAAAATTACACTGTAATCAGGTTATGTTATCAATAACAACTCAGAAGAGTGACTACTCACCTTATGCCAGTCACTTTTTGTTTGGTTAATACTTTTTATTACATTATTATAAAATGTTACTATTCAGTATTTTGTACAAAACTAATTATAATACACAAGATTATCAAATGCAAAGATACGTATCAAACTTCATATATATGCAAGGATTCCAGGCCATTATGAAGTTGTGTCTTATAAATACCTTCATGAAAATAAATATTCAACCAATTCTCTCAGCTTTAAATATATGATTAGAAATATACATTTTAATAAAAAAAGATTGTTCAAATACTAATTAATTAGTTATGCCTTAAAACTTTTAATGATCTGTACATGTGTGGACATTAGATAAAAGTCTGAAAATAATCAATATAAAATTGCAGTACTGTAATCTGCCAGTTTTATGGGGTGACATAGATACAATTTTCTACACAGTATAGTATAGGTGAATTGTCCCATCTTTTCAACACATCTATAGTATTTCCACTTAGAGATATGAAGAACACTCAAGGAGAAATTGAATGACAGCAGTGAGCCTCACAAGACCAACAAATAGACAAAAATTATTCAGAAATTAAAAGTTTTTAAGGTGGAAGTTTGGTAAGCCTAGTTTTTAAATGCAATAATAATTAAGAAAACAAGAGGAGAAGCAGATAGATTCTTCTAGAACATATTCCATGTCATGGGATGTCCAGCACCTCACCAGCATAGTTTCTTGCCCAGAAGTTGATGAACCACCTGAGAAAATAAAATCTGAAATAATTTGTAAATTAACAAGAGTCAGACCCAAAAATTAAAATCAAAAAGATGGAGCACCAGATAGATTCTCTAGTCTTCATAGGAGCTGGAACACAATGACTAGAAAATGGCTCCAGTGCTTTATTTAAGGGAGATTACACCAAAAGCAGGGATAAGTGTTCAACAAGAGAAGTCTCCCTGCAGACAGGTTGATTGGCATCCTGCCAAGTCACACCCATTTTTGGGAAGCTGTGTGGCTATCTGATTCCTGTGGATTATCCCATCAGCAGTGCTGGACCTAGACAGAACTAGGTAGGATATCACACACCCTAGGCAGTCTGAAACCAGCAGGATTGCCATTGTGAGTTCCCATATACCAGATTTTCCTGCCTCATGGCCTTTAAGTTGTTTTTATTTCACACAGTTCACAGATGCATTCCAGCAGATATGATGTGCATTGCCTAATTTTCCATAGCAACAGGGTTGGGTTTTTTTGCGGGGGCTGGGGGGGGTACTGGGGATTAAACTCAGGGTTACTTGATCACTGAGCCACAAACCCAGCCCTATTTTGTGTTTTTTGTAGAGACAGGGTGTCACTGAGTTGCCTAGTGCCTCGCCATTGCTAAGGCTGGCTTTGAACTAACGTTGTTCCTGTCTCCCCAAAGTTCAGGGATTACAGGAACGTACCACCACACCTGGCTAGCAACAGGGTCATCAACAAGTCTCCAAGTTGTAATTCCAGTATATTTGTGCATTTTGTGGTTTTGAGTTAGACAAGGTTTGTACTTATTCATAGCAGGAGCAACTTTCCAAGGGTCAGATCCAAAGACTTCCTTACACATGTTCCCTGTAACCTTAATATTTTTGCCATGAATTTCTTGAGGCCCTAGCCCTAGTCTTGCGGGCATTCCAGGAAATGTGCTTTCAGCACATCTAAAGTGTCCTCCAGTCACTTCATTGAACTAGTTACATAGAGGGATTTTTAGCAAGAGCCACAGGGATAGCAATTTTATGTAGAAAATTGAGACACCCACCTCAGACACACCTCACTCTTTGGTTTCATGGAGGCTGGTGCAACTCATCAGGGCCATGACCATGGCAACACACCTGCAGAGGCCCCTGCCAACCCAAAGTTGGCACTAATAGGTTGAGGGTGAGGTACCATTTTTGGATGTGAGCTGTTGGCTGAGGCAGAGAGAGGCAGCTTCACATATGCCAGTCACTTTTGAGGACCTGTGTGTGCATTTAAATATATATGCACAGTGGTTTTGGAATTACATACTTTCTCTAAAAATAAAAAATTGATATGGTGTCTATTCTATGCTTCACTTAGTTATTGGAATATTTTAAAATGTGATGTTCTGTAAACATTCATTTAAAGATCTGTATGGATCAGAGATTTAAAAAATTCTGACTGTAATCAATCTTATGGTTACTTTATAAAAAGCCTGCAATGGACAGTTTTTCCTTGTGTCAATACATACAATTTGAATGAATGTGGGAAGATTTGTACTTACCCACTATTGCTTAATCTAAATGAAGATATAAATTTTGGAGATACAGCTATGTTTATGATAAATCTTTCAAGACCTGGAAATAGGGCTCTATCATAAGTAATTAGCAATGTATGTTTTAGTTTAAAAAATATAAATTCAGTTAAACTCATAAAAATTTGATTTTTTTTTTTTAAATTTTAGGAAACATCCGTGTGATCATTTGGAAAAGCTTTACAAAGATAAAAGTCATGACGTTTTTAATACATGCTCAAAAGTTATCCCACTAAGCCTTCATATTCAAGAAAAGAAATACAAATATGAAGAATGTAAAAGAGGTTTTAATAAAAGTGCAAGCATTACCGAACACCAGATAAATTTTACTGGGAGGAAGCCTTACAAATTTCAAAAATATGTCAAAGTATTTAAAGATTCCTCAAGCCTTTATCATAGCAATGATAAACCCTACATTAGAAAAGAATGTGACATAGGCTTTACGCAAACGTCATCCCTTACTAAACACCACAGTATTTACCATGAAGACAAATGTGACAAAGTCTTTAAGTGGTATTCAAACCGTTTTAGAAACATTATTTATCCTGTAAATAAGCGATACAAATGTAGAGAATGTGGCAAAGATTTTAATGGAAGATCAGGCCTTACTGCACACCAGCAAATTCATACTGGAGAAAAGTCATACAAATGTAAAGAATGTGGCAAAGCTTTTAATGGAAGACCAGGCCTTAGTAGACACCAGAGAATTCATACTGGAGAAAAGCCATACAAATGTAAAGAATGTGGCAAAGCTTTTAATCAAGGTGTATGCCTAATTGTTCACCAAAGAATTCATACTGGAGAAAAGCCATACAAATGTAAAGAATGTGGAAAAGCTTTTAATCAAAGATCAGGCCTTACTAGACACCAGATAATTCATACTGGAGAAAAGCCATACAAATGTAAAGAATGTGGCAGAACTTTTAATCAAAGATCAGTCCTTAGTAGACACCAGAGAATTCATACTGGAGACAAGCCATACAAATGTAAAGAATGTAGCAAAGCTTTTCATCAAAGGTCAGGCCTTACTTCACATCAGCGAATTCATAGTGGAGAAAAGCTATACAAATGTAAAGAATGTGGAAAAGCTTTTACTCATAAGCAAAACCTTATTGTACATCTGAGAATTCATACTGGAGAAAAGCCATACAAATGTAAAGAATGTGGCAAAGCTTTTAATGGAAGATCATGCCTTACTACACATCAGCGAATTCATACTGGAGAAAAGCCATACAAATGTAAAGAATGTGGCAGAACTTTTAATCAAAGATCAGTCCTTAGTAGACACCAGAGAATTCATACTGGAGACAAGCCATACAAATGTAAACAATGTGGCAAAGCTTTTAATCAAAAATCACAACTTACTCAACACCAGGGAATTCATACGAAAGAGAAGCTATAAAAATGTAAAAACTTGGCAAAGCTTTAATCAAAGATCAAAACATAATTAACATCAGAGAATTCATACTGTAGATAAGCCTTACAAAAGTAAAGAATATGGCAAAATTTTTAGGAATAATTGAAGTGTGATCAAGTTTGGGAGCATTCATACTTGAGAGAAACCTTACAAATCTAAAGAATGTAAAAATCACTTATGAGTTCATATCTTATTTTCAGAAAGTTCATTCTGGAAAAAAAATTTTTAATAAGTCAAAGTTTTTAATTAAAGCTCAACATTTAAAAAAGGCATTGAAGGTATTATACTAGCAATTAAACCCTACAAATGTAAAAAATCTAACAAAGGTTTTAATGAAAGCTCATACCTTACAAATCCATAGATTTAGAATTCAAGAGAAGTTATGCAAATGCCAATAATATGTCAGAGGTTAACTGAAAAAAATTTATACTCTGTCTAATCCAAATGATTATAAAATTTGCAGAAAACCCTTTAACATGCATGCCTTATGTATCAGGAAAATATTCATTATGGAGCAAAAAGGTGACATGTGAAAAGTACATTATTGTGTTCCATATATTTACGAATATGAGAATTATCAGAGATTTTATGTATTTACAGAGAATATGGCCTTTTAACAGTTGTTTAAAATTTACTAGGAATTATTAATTGACATGGTAGAAATAAACAATCCTCAGCTATCAGCATAGTGTAGATAGCTCAGCTCCAAGAAGATATTTGTTCATAAACATCAAATTAATAAATACATTCTATTCTTAAACTGCATAAAATATAATTTTTCTCTCTATATCATAGCTATAAGACTAATTAATAAGAATTTTAGTTTACATTTTTTTCTTCTTGTGCTGGTGGAGAAAGAATACCAGTCTCCTGAATGGTAGCTGAATGCTCTACTACTGAATCACATTCCAATTCATTTTATTTTGTAGTCAATATGTTACTGTATAACAGTGAATGTTTCTGAATGTGTTAACATTGTTATTGTTTTGATTGAATTTTTTGAAGTTGTAGGTAACAGATGAAAAAGATACTGTTTGGTAAATAGTGGAATACTGCTCTGAATCCTTTTAGGCAGTGTAATTGAACTTCAGATTACTAGGAATCTACTATTCCCATAAAATACATTTTATCATTTATCTTTGTGTGTACCTTCTGGGAACTAAATACTCATGTATGCACATATAGGAAGACAATTACAAACCCAGATTTCTAACTCTTGAATTACTACTTTAAATTTTAATTTTATAATTTATGGGAGTTATGTTGATACACCTTCATGTGAGAAGCTTACATTCTTTGAGAGACACTGAACTAATTTCTCCAAAATACATGGTTTCTCATTTAAAGTCTTGACATTTAAATTTTATGTTTTCTTCTACTTCCTTGTAATTCATGGAACAACTAACATATGACCCCCTCATTTGACCCTTATAATACATTGGTTTATGTGTTCTATTTTTTTTAGTTGTAGGTGGACAGAATATCTTTATTTTTATGTGGTGCTGAAGATCGAACCCAGTGCCTTATGCGTGCTAGGCAAGCATGCTACCACTGCGCCATAACCCCAGCCCCAGGTTTATGTGTTCTTCAAGAAGTCTAAATTTATTTATTTTTTTGCTGAGGTAAAAATCCAAATATGTATGAATATCTTTGTGTTACAAAGCATTAAAGATACATTTATTTCTCTTGGCATGGTCCTTAAATGATGGACATGAATATGAATTTTTTCAGATTCTAAATTCTGATTTGTTTATTTAATGCTGCTTATGGATATGCTTACTCTACCATAGAGCTACTTCTACAACCCCCCTTTAAAAATGAGACAGTGTCTCATTAATTTCCTAGACAAGTATCCAATTTTTTTTCCATCATTATCTTCTCAAGAGACTCAACAAGCTTCCATTTATTTTCAGACAAGATTTGGCTACGTTACCCAGGGTGGCCTCAATTTTGCAATCCTCTTGCTTCAGCATTACAAGTCACTGTGATTACAATCATTTCACACCATGTTTATCTATTAGTTATTTAAGGAAGCATCACTTACAATTGTTTTTTTGCATTTCCACTTTTTGTTCTTCACATATTCTGGATATTAATCCTGCATCATAAAACCTGGAAAATATTTCTCCTATATTTTAAATTGTCATTCCAATCTTAATTATTTCCTTTGCTTTTGTTTGATGTAATTGTATTTTCTTTGTGTGTGTGAGGGGAGATATCTAAAATTTATTTACACATAGTTTCTTAAAGTGTTTCTCCCTATTATTGTGTTGTTCGGGAAATTTTGGTCATACATTGGGATATTTCATGCATTTTATTTGGTTTTGCATAGGAGCTAGAAAACCACTTTTATTACTAAAAATATACACTAAGAAGAAATTGGAAAGTACAGGTCTTCAAGTTTATTTTCCTTTTCCAGAAAATATTGTGTTTGATAAGCAGAATTAACTAAACTTTCATGTGAATGATTTAATGTAATTTTTTTTTTGTACTGGGGGTTCAACTCAGGAATAATTGACCAGTGAGCCATATCTCCAGCCCTATTTTATGTTTAATTTAGAGACATGGTCTCACTGAGTTGTTTAGCATCTCGCTACTGCTGAGCATGGCTTTGAACTCATGATTCTTCAGTCCCAGCCTCCCAAAGTGCTGGGATTACAGGTGTGCACCACCATGTTTGAGCAATATAAATTTTATACAAATGGCCATTTTGTCCAGATTCTCAGAGCTAGAAGGTCTTGGAATAATATCTACTAAGCTCTGAAAGAAAACTAATGGCAGCTGAAAATAATGTAGCCAGCAAAATTAAGTTTCTGAATTGCCAGGTGAAATAAAAACTTTTCCCATTAAACAAAAGTTAATATAATTCACAATCAGAAAACATCCTTAATAAAATATTTTGTGTAGAAGAAATAAAAGGAAAACCAGGAAAAGAATAAAATATAGAAGAATAGTCCATCAAAGAAGAAACTAATTAAAATTCAAACTAGATATAAATAAAAATGACAAGGAATAAAAATTATTTCTCAATAATAACACTGAATGTAAATGGCCTAAAAGCATCAATCAAAAGACTGACTGGCAGATAAGACTGAATAACCGGACCCAACAATATGTTGTCTTCAAGAGACTCATCTCATAGGTAAATATATCCCTAGACTGAAGGTAGAAGGATGGAGAAAAACATTCACATGTATCTTGTATAAAACAAAGATTTTGTATCATATCATACAAAGTTGACTTCAAGCCAAAGCTAATCCAAAATATAAAGCCATTTTATGCTGCTTTATAAAAGTATACATCAAGACATGAGAATTATAAATATGTATGCCAGAAACAATGGAGTATCTACATACATCGAACAAACCCTTCCAAATTTCAAGAATGAAATAGACCGCAACACAATAATACTTGGTTAATTTACCATGCCTCTATCACAAATGAATAGATCCTCCAGACAAAACAATACAGGCACAGTGGTGCTCACCTGTAATCTTAGCAATTTGGAAAGCTGAGACAAGAGAATTGTGAGTTCAAAACCATCCTCAGCAATGGTGATTCACTAAGCAACTCAGTGAGACCCTGTATCTACGTAAAACACAAAATCAGGCTGGGGATATGGCTCAGTTGGAGAGTACCCCTTTTAAAATTTCTAGTAGCAAAGGAGAAAAGAACCTATAGAACTAAAAAAAATGCAATTGATAATTTAGAGTTAGCTGACATTTGTAGAATATTTCATCAATGACTGAATATATTTTTATATCAGCAGCACCCAAATCCTTCTCTAATAAAGATCATATTATGTAAAGTATCACATGTGTTAGCATACAATTGTAATATTACCTTAAAGTTTTTAGCTACTAGAGGGTTCTTTTGATAGTTCCCTTTTCGTTGAAATTAATTTTTCGCTTGATTTTTTTTTTTATTAGACTTGTTTGACTTTTATCAAATTTTAGCTGTATTTGGTCTTTATTTCACATAATTTCTGCTAATTCTCTTAGTTTTTGTTTCCTACTAGAGTTTAAAAATAACTTCTAAATTCTCATCTGAGTACAGTTTTATTCCAGATATATTGATATTTTAAGCTTTTATTATCACTTAGTTAAAAGCACATTTTATTGACTTATAATTTCTTCCTTGACCTGTGAGATATACATGTGCCATTTAATTTTGAAAAAATTGGCATGTAGGGGTGGGATTTATGTATCTTAAAGTGATTGATTTCTAATGTGAGTATTGTGCAGAAAACACAGTCTGTGTGATTATGATTTTAAAAAGATTCTCTTTATTTTGATTGCTTTGGTTATATACATGTCACCTGATAAAATGGCATACTTCAAATACATGCATTTTATTTTACTTTAATTTTACCTCAATAAAGCTATGAAATCTGAGTTCTGTTTGCAGCTCAGTGATAGAGCACTTCTCTAGCATGTGTAAGGCACTGGGTTTGGTTCTGAGCACTGCTTATAAATATATAAAGATCCTTGACAAGAAAAAATACATTTTAAAAAATCTATGCAAAAAAAAAAACAAATGGCTTTTTCAGATTTTGACACGTTTGCATTATTGCGCAGATAAAATTGAGATTTTGTCATTATATCATTAAATCTAATCTGTGAATGGGTTGCCTATTTTTTTCTTTTAAGTTTTTCAATTTTTTTTAACATTTTTTTAAATGGAACTATGTCTTTATTTTATTGCTCTGTATGTGGTGCTGAGGATCGAACCCAGGGCCTCACGCATGCGAGGCAAGCGCTCTACCGCTGAGCTATAATCCCAGCAAGTTTTTCAATTTCTTTACCTAATTTTTTATTTGATTCTCATCAGCTCATTTTAGTAGATGGTCAAATCGGTTTTGACATAAAAGCATAAAATATACCTTTGTTTAATACATTTTTCATTACCACTCTTTTCCAACAACTTCCTCATCCTCATGTTTTCTTTCCTCCACACTACTGATATTTCATTTTCCCATTGTATTTTTTCCTTTGATTAATTTCTTGTGAGTGTACATGATTATGTGATTTACTGTGGTATATTTGTATATGTACATAGAAATATTAGATTTATTTCACTGATCTATTTCTCCTCTCTTCCCTTCCCTTTATTTTCCTTCATGTACTTCACTGATATTCTGTTTTTTAATCTGTCTTTTATTTTGCATTACTATCCATATATAAAATATTCAACTTTTGGATTTTGGGGCTGCCTGATTTCTCTTAGCATGATAATCCCCAGATTCTTCTGTTTACTAGCAAATGTCATAAATTCACTCTTCTTTTGACTAATACTCCACTCTGTATATATGCCCCATTTATCCATTCACCTATTGATAGGCACCTTCGTTGGCACCTTCGTTGGCTCCATCCATACTTTTTTTAGTTTATTGACCATTCATATTCCTCTTTTTAAGAAATGTCTGTTTAGTTTCTTTTCCTATTTATTGATTGTCTTCTGTGTTCACAGTTTGTTTTATCTCCTGGACATTAACACCCTGAGGATCAGATGGCAAAAATTTTGTCCTATGCTGTGCAGTCTATCTTTTTTTTTTTTTTTTTTTGGTACTGGAGATTGAACTCAGGGGCACTTGACCACTGAGCCACATCCTCAGCCCTATTTTGTGTTTTATGTAGAGACAGGTTCTCACTGAGTTACTTATCACCTCGCCTTTGGTAAGGCTGGCTTTGAACTCGTGATTCTCCTGTCTCAGCCTCCCTTCGTGCTGGGATTACAGGCTTGCACCACCGCGCCTGTCTTGTGCAGTCTACCTTTATGCTCTTGGTTGTTTTCATTGCTCTGAAGACTTTTAATTTAATGTCATCCCATTTATTATCAGTTTTACTTCTTGCACTTTAGAATTCTCAGTCAGTTCTTGAAATATTTTATCTCGTGTTTTCTATTGCAGGATTTCTAGTTATAAATTCTTTGAGCTATTGTTTATTATGGAAGATGTTTACTCTTCATTTTTGAAGGTTGTTTTTCTGAATGTGGTTTTCTAGGTTTTCATTCATTTTCTTTCAGAGTTTCTTTTATATGATTTCAGACCCTCTTAACTTTTTTAGGACTGGGAAGGCAGGCAGGTGGAATACAGATTGTAAATGTGACCAGTAAGTTTTTTTTTTTTATCTTGAAAAATTCTATATCTTGTTAGGTATTTGCATGATAATGTGCCTTTTAGTGGACCTATTTTGATTTTCTATATTCATAGTCACTATGCCTGTTGCACTTGAATTTCCATTTAATTCTTAAGGTTTGGAAATTTTTAAAATATTATTTTAAGGATAAAACTGAACATTCCCTGGGGGCTGGCCAAATTTTATAACCATTTTACCAGAATGGCACATAATCACTACATTCAAGGAGTGCCTGGACATTTTTGTTGGTTCCTCTTTAAGGCCTTGCTCTGTGTTCAAAGAAGAACTGTGTGTATTCACCTTGACCAGAACTTCAGTTTTGTGAACAAGATTATTGTCTGCTGCAAAAAAAAAAAAAGTGTGTGCATTTCTTAGTTTGTTTCTGGGACTTAACAAATTTCCATGAATCTTAAATTTGATTGTTAAATGTGTTCCTGTATTTCTTGAATATTATGTTCATGATAGATTAACATCTTTTGTTTATGGCTGCTTTTATTTTTGAGAGTATATACTTTGTCTTTGAGGTTTGGAGATCTATATCCTGAGTGGTCTCATCTGCTGGTGATGCTTTGCATTGAATTTATAGTTTCATTTGTAGATTCCTTCATTTCAAGAATTTCTTTTTGATTGTATACAGAATTTCTATCTATTAATGTGATTTTTCATGTCTTGTATTGTCTAAAATCATGCCTTACACCATCTTTTAAGTTAGAACATTTTTAGTATAAACTTCCTAAATATGTTGTCAATAAAGTCCATTGTTGATACACGTTTTGTTTGGGGTGGCTTTTGCTCTTTTTTTTTTATTTTGTTTGTATGTCTACCCATCTATCATTATTGTTCTGATTTATTTTAAGTAATAGATTATTTTGTAATCTTTTCCTTAAGAGATCTAGTGTGGTGAATATTCAAATCCTGATAATTTAATTCACCATGTAAACTATGTTTATCTCAATATCAGATCCACTCAATTGATTTCACTGAGCCATATTTAATGTAATTACTTCTCTGTACCATGCATTGTAACTACAGAACCAAAGATTTAATAGATTCTGGGAGTAAAGAGCTTCAGGTGAAGTGGCACCTGGACAGCTATGTGACCAAGTGTGTTAATGTTCACATGCTCCTCATCCCAAACATGACCAAGAACATAAACAAGCCTCTCTAATCCATTGGGAAATTAAAATTCTTGCCAGTGGCTGTTGGCTAAGAGCAGAAATTCATTTAAAAAGAGGAATGAAATTTTAGTCTTTTAAGTAAAATTTATGAATGAAGGAACTAAAGATGGCAACAAGTTTAAGGCATATGTTACTTGATTCTAGATACTGGTTCCTTTATGTTTTGATCCAAGAAAGTAAATAAAAAAAAAGTGCTAAAATTTGAGTGAAAGAACAGAAGAGCCTTTTAGAGCTTACATTTTACATGGCATTTTACATGGCAAGTGGTTGTCCAGCTCCCTTGTACCAAACCAGAACATCCAAGGTAGCACATTCTTACAACACAGGTACCCACAGGATGGTAGTTTCTTCCAGCCTGCCAGTGACCTGGAGGAATTGGAAGAGAGGTGTTTCTCTTTGTGGCCATCCCCCTATTTACCAGAAACATCATCATGCCATTTTACATAAGCTGTAAAACAAAATCCAGAAGATCACTAATGTGGACTGTGGAAAATATTTTTACGACTTTATTTTGCTTGGTAGTTTTTAATATACAAGGCATGAAGTGGATTTAAGATGTAAATTTGAGAGGAAGAATAGTTTGGATAAGAACTTGGATATTTTCCTTGTTCATACTCTTTATGGCCATCAAAATATGGATTTCTTAAAATTCTTGTTGCATCTCTCAGCTGGGAGACCACTGCAAAATCATGAGTTCCGCGAAAGCTGAATCCCGTGGCTGAATCCCAACCATGGGATCTCCGAATATCATGGCTGAGGGAACACAACCCCTCGTGGAGCTCTCATTCCAGCGTGGGCCACTCCCATGGGGAGGCACCGAGGTATCCTGGCCGCCCCTCCCACAGTGCTACCGCTCCCCCACTCTGGCCACTCTCTCTGCCCTCCCTCACCACCTAGGTGATGGGGCTCAGGTTGGGGGGAGTTAAACGGTGCCAGGGGTGGGGCAGACTATCCCCAGTGCACCCCAGGTGGGCTGTGCCTTGGTCCCAGGTGGTCAAAGTGCCAATTCTACTTTCACCTTAGCTGGGTGGACACCTCACCCTGCTGGGTAGAGCACTGGCCTGTTTTTGAACCCAAAATTTCAGCATTAAAAACCTTGTCCAGGGGGCTGGGGTTGTGGCTCAGTGGTAGAACACTTGCCTCGCAAGTGTGAGGCACTGGGTTCGATTCTCAGCACCACATAAAAACAAATAAAACAAAATGAAGATATTAAAAATATTAAAAAAAAAACCTTGTCCAGGAGTAACTTGCTTTAGGTCATATTGAGCCTCCAACTAGCCCTTATCATTCTCCCATTTTTGTCATTAAAAAAAAAAAAATCAGGCAAATGGAGATTATTACAGGACCTTAGACATATCAACAATAAAATGGGAAAAATGGGCACATGTCAAGGTGGCCTTCCTTTCCCCTCAGCCATCCTGATAGATCACTATATCACTATCATAGACATTACAAATTTTTTTTCCATCCCTTTTCATGAGGCAAACAGGCCTTACTTTGCCTTTTTGGTCTGGGAATCTAATTATGCCAACCATTGTGAGCGATATCAATGGAAAGTCCTGCCACAAGGATTTAAGAACAGTCCTACCATTTGCCAAATGTCTGAGGCCAAAACCATCGCCCCTTTAAGGAGAAATGGTTACATTACTCATTACACGGATGATATCTTAGTGGCTTGCAAAGACCAAGAGTCTCTTCAAGCACTTCTGACTTCACTCCTAAAAAATTTAAAGGATCTTAATCTTCATGTGGCCAAGGAGAAGATTCAAACTCACCTTTCCTTCTCCTTATGGTTTCATTTTTCTTGGGTGATACGACCTGTTAAACCCTCTCTTGACGTCCCGGATGACATCTCCTTGACAGAATTACAAAAATTATGTGATAATATTAACTGGATTAGGCTATTCTTGCTGTTACCTCCAGAAGCACTTGAGCCTCTCTACAGTCTGCTCAAAGGCAGCAAACATCCTAGAAAGCTTAAGATTACTCCAGAAGCTAGAGGCACCCAGGCAGAAATTGGTCAATTGTTCTCATCTACCCAGCTTCAAAGATTTGACCCTGCTGTTCCTCTGTTAGCCATAATACTTTCCACCTTGAAGTTACCCTTAGGTGTCCTTTGGCAACATGATCGACCTTTATTATGATTGCACCTTCTCTGGAACTTCTGCCATAAAATCACCAGTCTCACCTCACAAATTATAGCCTTAGCCATAAGGCTCAGAATACAAGCTAAATCCATTTTTAATAAGGAACCTAACATAGTCATACCCTTTCATTAGGAACATATTGCCTCCCTCCTACAAACTTCTTTAGACTTCCAGATAATAATGGAGGGAGCTCCTGGGTCACTGTCTTCACATCTCCCTACTTCTAAACTACTGCAGACTCTACAAGATCTTCCATTGCTGGTGACCACTCATGCCTTTCCTTTGAGCAAACCCATTTCTATGGCTCCTTGTGTGTTCAGAGACACCAACACTCATCATCTTGGCTACATTATAATGGGATCTACTATAATAAATGATCAGTTTGTTCAAAGGCATTCTGATTCTGTCCAAGTAGCCAAATCAACTGCACTTATCCTGATGCTGGAGAGATATCAGTCTATTCCCCTTAAAATAATCTCTGATAGCATATATGCTATCAAGGTCTTCTCTTCCATTGCTTATTCCACATTTGGGCCTGGAGACTGTCCCATCAATCAGCCTATGGCTACCCTGGAAGACTGCTAGAAGTAAGACAACAACCATGGTATATTACGCACATTGGCTCCCATTCCAGGTTGCCTGGCTTCCTATTAGAAGGGAATGCCTCTATTGACAAACTTGTAAGTCAGCCTAAAGTCATGATGTTTGCTCTAGAACAAGCTAGGGCCTTACACCAGAGGTTTCACCTCTTAGCAGATAGTCTTCATCACCTATTGCCTAAAATTCTAATCCAACAATACAATCATCTGATTCATACATGCTCCTGTTGTGGTCCATTGTTACCACTGGGCCCACTCCAACCATAGGGAGTCAACCCCCATGGGCTGACACCCAACTCCCTCTGGCAGATGGATGTCATTCACATCCCTACCTTCAGGAAACTTAAATTTGTACATGGGATAATTGACACCTATTCCTCCCTTGTGTACGCTACAGCCCTCACAGGTGAAAAAGCAGCCCATGTGATTAAGGCTCTGAAGCAAGCAATGCTATTTATGGGCATCCCATGGTCAATCAAAACA
Source organism: Geosciurus inauris (assembly GCA_004024805.1). Lineage (NCBI taxonomy): Eukaryota > Metazoa > Chordata > Mammalia > Rodentia > Sciuridae > Geosciurus > Geosciurus inauris. The sequence goes on from PVHX01024503.1 coordinate 22,761, forward strand.
GACAATGGCCTGGCCTATGTCTCTCAGATTGAAGAAATTTTTAACTTCCTGGGGAATTTCCTATACCAAATGGATTCCCTATAACCCCGAGGGACAAGAAATCATTGAAAGAACCGATCACAATCTAAAGGAGATGCCTCAAAAATTTGATTCTACCGAGGCGGGGCAAGATGGCAGCGTAGAGAGAGGCACCATCCTGTCTCACCAAACTACAGATCAAAATTTTGCGACAAAAATCTCTTCCACCCAACTTTTCGGCAGTGGATTACAGTCATCATCACAGAAAATTTCACTTTCGCGTGGAAACAGTGCAGGCGGTCTTCACCGGAGCGCGTCTCCAGCGGCGATGGCCGCAAGCGGCCTTGGAGCAGGGAGACCCTCGCGGCGCCGCAGGACTCGCCTCGGGTAGGAACTGCGTCTACTCGAGAAATTTGGATCCGGAGCCCAATCAACCACACGGGTTCTGGGCAAGCTTGCGTGGTCCCACGACCCTGGCCATCAGCCACTGGGGAGCGCACCTGCCAGAGCGGCGCTGCAAAGGAAGATTGGGACCGCACCAGTTCTGCTCCAGAGTCCAGGGCAGACAAAGCAGTGGAGGGAGCAGGTCTGCTAAAGGGAACTTCCACGGGGTCACAAACAACAGGAGTTTGGAGACAGCTACTGCGAACCTCTGGGAGTATAATCGAGGTGGGACATCGGAAAGCAGCTCTGTACAATCTTCTAAGGACAACTTCATCAGGGAACCAGAAATTGACCAGATTGGGACTTTCACACACGAAACACGAGCCAAGTAAGTCCAGCAAGCAACGAACTACGCCACCTACCGGAGGTGAAAGGAATCATACCTGTCTATTCACTTTGAGACTGTTTTTATATATTGATTGTTTGTTTGTTTTGTTTTGCTTGTTTGTTTGTCTGTTTGGTTTTTTTATTTTCTTTCCTCTCTCTCTCTTTACTTCCTCCCATTTTTTCCTTCTATGCTCTTCCACTCTCACTTTGCATTTTATCCTTTATCTTTCTCTCCCAATATTTCTACTGTTTAATCTCTTTGCTTTATTTCTCTGTTCTTTCCCATCTTTCTCTATCCTCCCCTCGTTTCTCTCCCACTCCTCCTATCCTCTAATCCCCAA